>JAUZNJ010066727.1:7313-26491 GCA_034780135.1 Jordanella pulchra
AAAAAAACACACAACCCCCCCCCCCCCCCCAAAAAAAAAAAGTCAAACAAAACTTTAAAAAAATATCAACACTCAAAAAAATATTTAGATTAATCAATCAATCAAATAATATAGAGAAAAGAGGAGAGTCTGCATCCTGCAGCTTTTCAAAATGTGTCTTCCCTATTTATTTATAACATTAGTTCCAGTTAGTTAACCTATAACTAAAAGTTGATTTTGTTTTTTTAGAAGAAAATAATAATACAATAAATGCTTTTTGGATTTTTTGTTGACCTTATGTTTATAAAATAGATTTCAAAAGTTGTTTTCCTTCTTTTCCCCCCCATGCAAAGTTCACTAGAGCAATAGTCACTTAATATAATGAAAGTCTACCCTTTTTGCCGATTCAGTCTGGGATTTTTCTGGAAGGTTTTATTGCACTACAGTTATGTAGCTATCAAAACACTACTTTATAGATACATTCTGGTTCTTTTTTATAACTCGCTCTTTTAATGTTTGTAATTTTACAGGTGAAAATCCAATGATCCCTAATGCACATGCTGAAGCAGTTATACAACATGTTTGCATGGTTCACAGCTCTGTGGATGAGTACAGCAAGTTATTCCTACAAAAACTTAGACGATTCAATTATGTTACTCCAAAGAACTACTTAGACTTTATAAACACGTTTTGCAATCTCTTGGAGGAAAAAGATGGCTGTTTTTCAGGTAAGAAGATGGGAATATATTATTAAAGAAATATAGCTTTTAAAGAATTTTCTTTTGTTGATGTTTCTCTCATGTAAATTACTCTAAACTGTTGCCCATTGTCATCAGTGGAGATGTCAGAACCCTCTTAATTGAACAGCTCTAATAATTACGGTTGAAAGATCCGTAAAAACAAATCACGGAAATTTCCTTCAATTAAATACAGTACTTTATCCTGTGAATTTACAGACATTTCTTACAGCGCACAGTAGTCTGTTTTGATGATTTTCTTTACGTTTTAGGACAGTGCAAGCGTTTAGAGAGTGGGTTGGATAAAATTAAGGAAGCCAGTTATGATCTGGCTGAACTAAACATCAAGCTTGCTGATCAGAAGGTGGTCCTTGCTGAAAGATCCAAAGCTGGTGAAATCCT
This sequence comes from Jordanella pulchra, assembly GCA_034780135.1. Lineage (NCBI taxonomy): Eukaryota > Metazoa > Chordata > Actinopteri > Cyprinodontiformes > Cyprinodontidae > Jordanella > Jordanella pulchra. The sequence continues at coordinate 8,432 of JAUZNJ010066727.1, forward strand.
ACTGGAAAACATTACTATAAACAAAAGTGAAGGTCAGTAAATCCCTGCATGATTTCATTTTGAGCTCTAGAAATTTATGCATTTGTTATGTATGGCCAATTAAAAACAAACTCCTCAGGATCACTATATTTTTTTTCTTTTTAGCTGAGGACAAAAGATGTATGGCTAATAAAAAAGCCAAAGAGATCGAGGAGCAAAACAAAGTATTAGCTGTTGAAAAGAAAGAAGCTGAAAATTCCTTGGCTCAAGCTTTGCCAGCATTGGAATCAGCTCGTCATGCCCTGCAAAACCTGGAGAAATCTGATGTCTCTGAGATACGGTGACCTCGCAATTTTCTTTTGGCTGATAAAACAACATGCAAAAACCTCTGCGGTATCATGACATTTAGAGATAGGCGGATCCCTAATATGTGATGCCAATTTTGGGAGAATGGATTATTTAGGCTGATATTGCTTTCACTTCCTCCATTTACATGATAAAAAAAAGTCTCAATGTAAACAAAAAAACTAATTGTTTTAACAAATCTAAAGTATAGTGTGTAACAAATTTGTATTTCTATCTGCATAAATTAGGCATTTCTTTAATAAATATATATTGAAAAAGTAAAAATGTTCTCATAGCTTAGAATTAGTAGTTTAGAAATACATAGGCAGCAGTGCATCCAATGGGAGACGCCATGTTGCGTCACACTTTGTGATCAAGAGTAGCTGAAAGGGACCGAAAAAAAAGTAAGAACCAAAAGAAAGCGACATTGGTGCAGCTTTTACCAGGTGGAGACAATTTATGAAGGAGCAAGGCTTCAAAATGGACGCAGAGGTTTCAGACTTTTTGCTGGACAGAAAAAGTGATTCAATATAAAAGTGAAGTTTATTGTGGCACTCTGTTTTATGGAGGTACACTGTCCCTTTAAACAAAACATTTGCAATGGCTAGTAATGGGCAGGGGCGATAATGGATGTGCTTCACGTGATCTAAAAGCTTGGCTGCTAAATGCAATAATGAATCAGGAACTGTCTGCACGTATCAGCTGATACAGATTCAAGAAAAAAGACTAAATATTAGCTGGCTGATGTGCTAGTCTATCTCTAAAAAAATATTCAATATATTTTTACAATAAAAGACAAATCGCGTTATTACAGAACAGATAATATAAAACAGGTTAGGTTGATGAGCCTCAGTGTGGCTGATATTAATGAACGAAAAGAGTTTCCTTTTATTGATCCTCTCTTTCTTCCTGGTACCTCATGTAGGTCTTTTGCTAAGCCACCTAAACAAGTACAAGTGGTTTGTGAGTGCATTCTAGTGCTGCGTGGCTGCAAAGAAATTAGCTGGCAGTCGGCAAAGGGGATGATGTCTGAAGCCAACTTCCTTCGCTCCCTAATGGAGATGGACTGTGATTCCATAACTAATAGCCAGTTCATGACAGTCAAAGGTAAGTTGGTCAAATGATCTTTTCTGAAAACATCCTTATAAATGGTAATTAAAATATTTTTTTTGTGTTTATCAGCAATCCACATCTAATTTTGTAATGTTCTCTGATTTGAACTGACCAGGTTTCATAAAGAACCTACATACAAGCCCACAGGAAATGCAATCAATCAGCAAAGCTGGCTCAGGGATGCTAAAGTTTGTCGAAGCAGTCATAGGCTACTGTGAGGTCGCCATGAAAATTAAACCCAAAAGAGATAAAGTAACTCAGATTCTCCATTCCTGCTTTTCTTATTTGCTGTAAAAAAAAGAATGCTAAAATAAAAAGAGCACTATTCTTTTTAGGTGGCACGCCTAGAAAAGGATTTCTTTCAGAGCAAGATGGACTTAGAGTGCATTCAAAAGGAGCTTAGTGGTATCCAGGCAGAGTTGCAAGCTCTTGAAGAAAAGTACAAAGCTGCTATCCAGGAAAAACTGATCCTGCAGGAAGAAGCAGAAGTCATGGAGAGGAGGCTTACAGCTGCTGACAAACTCATCACTGGCCTAAGCTCGGAAAGCAAACGGTGACTTGTCCATGTTTTCTACCTTTAATTCTCCTTAAAACTTTGTCTTGATTTGAGGCCTTAATGAGTCTGTTATATTTCCTGATCTTTTTTAGGAAGATGTTTAGAGACGTAAAAAAAAGGCCATATGTTTACATTACTCACTCATGAAGCATTCAAATTTTGTTGAACCTCTCAGCAGTTGACTTCAACCCATACTTAAGAGCTGTTAAAATTATAGTAAACCACAAGTTCTGAAATGACCTCATCTTGGTCTAAATGCTCTAGATTTACATCTTATAATCAAAGCATGGCTTAACGTTTACAGCTGTTTTTCCATTCTTATACATCCTACATTTTAACAAGTATAGTTAAATTTGATTTAACTTAGGGAACTTGTGAAAAGCCTGTTGTTCATTTTTTGCGACAGATGGGCAAGAGACTTGGACGAGTTAAAGCAGAGACGTGTGCACCTCCTTGGTGACTGCTTGGTGTCTGCTGCTTTCCTGAGCTATGCAGGGGCCTTCAGCTGGGAGTTTAGGAATGAAATGGTGTATGAAATATGGGTTAAAGATGTTCAGGAGAGAGGCATCCCTCTGAGTCAACCTTTCAAAGTGGAAAGCCTTTTTACTGATGAAACAGAGATCAGCAGGTGAGAAGTGAGCAATTGTACGGATGTAATATTTTTTTTCCCACAAAGCCGTTTAAAAAACATAACAAAGAAATACAGTTTAGATTCATTTGTGGTTTTTTTTTCCACACAATACTGATTATAAAGGAGTTAACTGTCTCTTTTATCTGCAACAGATGGGGCTCTGAGGGTTTGCCCCCGGATGAATTGTCTGTACAGAATGGAATCCTGACAACCAAAGGGAATCGGTTTGTGCTGTGTATTGACCCACAGCAACAGGCATACAACTGGCTTAAAAAGAAAGAAAAAAACAACAATCTCAAAGTAAAAATTTCCCTACAAAAAACCCTTATGTTTTTTTTTTTACTTGCTGCTTTTATTTATATAATAAAAACAAAATTATTTTGTGCCACAACTCCATAAGAAAATACAGAAGGACATTTTTATATGAATAAATAATTAGTTAAAACTGAAAATGATACAAAACTTATTAAATGTATAATTAATTATGTGGAGGTCAGTAAAATATAATGATTTTATTTTATGAAGTAAATGTAATTATTTCATGATTTGATCCATTAATTGAAGTTTCTCCACTTAATCATGGACTATGACTTAATTGAAACTGTCACACATCCATCAAAGTCAAGGAGGCGGGACTTGGGTCAGTCTCAGAAACCTTCACGTCTGCTCCTAACTGAGCAAAATAAGACAACTTCTTCCTGTTTTCTGTTATTCAAATTTAAATTTTATAACTAGAAAAGAACGAAATAACTTCAAAAATGTCTGGCAAGTTGTTTATAGCAAATTGTATGAGCAAACCCAGCTTGTTTATTTATAGTTTGTTCTGAAATACATCTAATGAACTTATGTGAGAGCTTGCTGTGGTCTTGTGTTGTGGGAGCTGCCAAGAACTTCAGAAGAATCAACGATAGCTGTTGCCAATGACTAACACCAGCTCTCATTAACATTTTAGAGACCAAACCACGGAATTAGATGCTGGAGCTGCTCACCCAAATTAATGTCAACACGTTTTTGAAATAGATTTAAAATATTTTTAGTGTAAATGTTGATATTAGAGTAAAGGAAAAGCAGTAAGAAGTTGTCTTATCTTGCTTAGAAAGAAACAGGCAATCAGACGTGAGGGTTCCTATGCAGACAGATCTAGTCCTTTGACTTTGTTGGATGTGTGACAGTTTAAATCAATTCATGGTGGCCTTCAGCGCAGGAACATTTATTAAATCATGAAATTATTATATTCACATCTTAAAATAAAATCTATCTATTTAAATGTGGCCCATATTATTAAAAATAAGTATTTATTAAATAGATTGTGCATGTATTTACAGTTATGATAAATTAATGACATATTTCAATAGTTGTTTCATTAGTTATTTATTTATTGTATTGGGACACTCATTAGCCTCCATATTTTTCGTGTACTCATTTTTTAAGTCTTTTTTTAAAACAGAGTGCTGTTCTAAATATTTCTTTTTCCACTCTGTATGTATTTCTGTGTATTAACAGGAACAACACTTTCTAAAAAACCCCTTCAAAGTGATGATAGGACATATCACATACAGTAGAAAATCACAGTTTTCTTATTTAAAAATAAGGAATTTAATGTTTAGCCCTAACAACTGTGAAACATCTTCCCCAACAGATTTCATCTTTCAACGACCCAGACTTCCTGCAACAGCTTGAAATTGCCATTAAGTATGGCTACCCGTTCCTTTTCCAGGATGTGGATGAGTACATCGACCCAGTAATTGAAAATGTTCTAGAGAAAAATCTGAGAGGACCAGAGGGAAGACATGTCATTTTGCTAGGTGACAAGGAGGTGGATTGTGATCCTAACTTTCAACTTTATCTCAACACCAAGCTGGCTAATCCCAAATACACTCCATCAGTGTTTGGAAAAGCCATGGTCATTAACTACAGTGGTATGGTTCACACCATGACAACTGTACTGGTTATCTGTAGCTTATTAACAGCAGGTAGCCAACCGTTTACCTGTGTAAATGTGTACGTGAATGTTCCACAGTGTCACTTAAATGTCTGGAAGATCAGCTACTGAGCGTCATCATGGGCTTTGAGAAAAGAGAACTGGAGGAGCAGCGGGAGTTTTTAATCCAAGACAGCAGTGAAAATAAAAAGCTGCTAAAAAACCTTGGAGATTTACTGCTTATAGAGCTGTCCACCTCTACAGGCAACATGTTGGACAACACAGAGCTCATTAAAACTCTGGAGAAAACGAAGTTGAAAGCCACTGAGGTTAGACTGGTTAAAGTTGCTGCTTTTATATTCTTAAAGAATGCATCCATTAATGTTCATCTTTAAATCTGTAATCATCAGGTATTTGAGAAGCTCAAGTTGGCTCAGAAGACATCAATGGATATAGATAAACTCAGAGATAGTTACAGACCTGCAGCAAAACGCGGCGCCATCCTTTTCTTTGTACTGACAGACATGGCTCTGGTCAACAGCATGTACCAATACTCACTAGCATCTTACTTGAAAGTATTTGAAATGTCTCTACGAAGAGCTCCATTTGACCAATTTGTTCTACACAAAAGGCTTCAAAACATCATCAACACTCTGACATACAATGTTTACAACTATGGCTGTACAGGTAAAACAGCTGGGTTAGATTAGTTTAGGAAAGAGTGGATTCTTAACATGTAAAGTTTACATTGTAGGTTTATTGATCCTTTAAATGTCCATAGGGCTGTTTGAGAGACACAAGCTGCTTTTTTCTTTCAACATGACTGTAAAGATTGAACAGGCAGAGGGAAGAGCACCCCAACGGGAGCTTGAATTTCTTATAAAAGGTAACTTATGTAGAAAAACATGGTGTATATATTTTCTATGAACATACTCAGTTCTTCACATTAGTGTTTTTCCTCCTTTTCTCTACTAAACGGCTAAAGGTAATTTATCTCTGGAAAAAAGCAGTAAAAAGAAGCCGTGTGACTGGCTTCCTGACCAGGGCTGGGAGGACGTGGTCAAACTTTCAGAGCTCTTTCCTGAACAGTTTGGCTCCCTTCCTGAAGACATTGAGAATAATCCCACGGACTGGAAATCTGTAAGTGACTCAAACACTGTGGAGTGTATGTTGTTCCATTGTTGTTGAAAGCATAGAACAAGCTTTCTGAATAAACCAGGTTATGTGAATTTTTCAGGAGTATTTTTGTTTTTTATTTTTCCAAATTGTATTGTTTTCCTTTTTTTTTACTGATTTGTTTCTACTTTTTTCTAATTTCTCTTCTTCAAATTGAGTTTTAGTGATAACATTCTCTTCACTTCAAGCCCAATAAAACCCTTGGTGTTGACCCATAGCATGTTGTTGCTAACATCAAACAAGACCAAAAGACATGTGTTTTTGCTCCGCTCTCTAGAGGGAAGCCCACCCCCAGAAGTTAGCATATGATCTTGAAAAGACAATTTGAAAATAATACAATTTTGAAACTCTCCTTAAGAAAAAAAAAAGCGTTTGTGAAAATGAAAAAAATATGTATTTGCAGAAATAAAAAATATGGAAAAATGTAAAGCAAAACTAGAAAAAAATCAGAGAAACATCTACTCTTAAAACCTTTTATTATTAAGAACTTGTTCAAAATTTGATCTCCAGATTACATTTTTTCTTTTTTGAATTTCCATTTACCCAACATGTTCTTTGCTTGCAACAACATTCATGGAACAGAATTCACTCCATAAGTAATAGACATCATTATAACCAGATAACAATAAGTCTCAGATTTTTTATGTTTTTTTCCCCTCAGTGGTTTGATTTGGACGCACCAGAACAGGCTCCATTTCCCAATGAATACAAACAGAACCTGTCAGCCTTCCAGAACCTGCTGTTACTGCGCTGCTTCCGTGTTGACAGAGTCTTCAGGGGTGTGACCGACTACGTCACTGTGACCATGGGAGACAAGTGAGATTCTTTATAAAGTGCATTGAAAAACATTACCAAACACACACACATACACACAGTCTCTTTCGCTCTCTCAATATACGCGAGAATGATCTAGACAGCTTGAGAATTTAAAGGGAACCATACTCCTCTGTTATTTTAGCAACTTCTGGTAAAGCACTAGCACCAACCCGACCCTTAGCATTACCTGTCCACACTATGCTCGACCGTGGTACAGTGTTCTTTGGTTTGAAAGCCTAACCAGATACTAGAGAGGTAAAAGTTGCAAGTTGCAAATAAAAAAAACACAAAGAGCTGAGGGAAAAAACAGTAAACACTCTGCTTGTAGCTAAATATTTGAGTGTCTTCAACCGTGATCATAAAACATTTGTTGTTGTTTTTAATAAGGACAGCTGCAAATTTTGTTGAGACTGAAAGTATTGATTTTAGTTAGATAACAGACTAATTTATAAGAAGTTGGCCTATGTTACACAGAGGAGTGCTCAAAAATTTAGCTGCCATTATTTAAATCTTTAGTATAAAACAGTAGCTCTACACCTTTTTTAAATATATATAGGGATATGATATTTCCCATGGCTACAGATACATGAGCCCTCAAACACATCTCCTAATTCTAATATTCTCTATACTGTTTTTTTTTTTTAGCAACCTTACATTTTGCCTTGTCAAATGGACAAAGTCAGATTTATTTTTGAATCCTCATCTTTGCCGTGTTTATGCAATTTACCATCTACTAACCCAAGGCAGCTGGCCGCCCATGTATGTTGTTGTACTGTGTCTCCTGGATGTGTGTTCTAGAACTTATTGTGTCATGCAATGGATGGTGTGTATACTGTACATCAGTAAAAGACTCAAACCGAATATTTCCAACAACAATAGCATGGTTTCAGACACAGCTGTGCAGAACGATGAATCTGATTATGTATATAAATATCTAACATGATACTTGGTGATAGAGCTTAAATTAACTAATATAAACTGTAATAGTCAATTAGTTGTTTATTCCAAAAGAAAAATCAGGTCTTTCTGTTTTTTTGCTTAGATACGTGCAGCCCCCTGTGATCAACCTTTCCTCAATTTACGAACACAGCACACCCTTCTCTCCCACCGTTTTCATCTTGAGCCCTGGCTCTGACCCAGCCAGTGACCTTATGAAACTAGCAGAGACATCAGGCTTTAAAAACAAGTTCCAGCTCCTTGCAATGGGCCAAGGGCAAGATAAGGTACTGAACATTTTCTGTTGTATATGCTAACAGCACTTCTGCTAATAAGAAAGGTTTTGATTCACTGTTTTGTTTTTATCATGAAGGTGGCTCTAGATCTGTTGGAAAAGTCAGCCTCTTATGGTCAGTGGCTGATGCTGCAGAACTGCCACTTATTGGTGAAGTGGTTAAAAGAACTGGAGAAGGCTTTAGAAAAAATCACTACTCGCAACCCCAACTTCCGCTTGTGGATCACAACCAATCCCATCAAGGATTTCCCTGTTGGCATTCTACAAAACTCTCTGAAGGTGAAACACATTTCCTGACCTTCTGGGTTGCTTTTTCCTCCATTCCACACCCTGATCACAGGACTAGCTGGAAGAATAAGACTGAAGTTAGTATCTTAACTTTTCAGCTTTGTGTTATGACGTCATTATGGCAGAAGAGGTCAATTAAATGTGACGCTTGTGTAGTCTTCCAAAAACAGTCTCTCTTAACATCGATAATATTTGCAGATATTTTTATAGTTCCTTACTAATGAACTCAAACCCTGTGGACTTTTTCATGTTTTGTTATCTTATAACCACAAACCTCAGTGTAACTGATCGAGATTTAATCTGACAGACCAACACACAAAACTAAAATGATGTATAATCTCATCATCTGAAAAGAGAAGCATTTAATTCTATTGAGCATCCAACAACCCTCTTTTCCCACCTTTATCAGCTTTGTACATCTACAGAGCGACATTTTTTAGCATGGATGTTTTAGGATATGGATCGCAGCTAAAAGAATTTATTTTATTTATTTAGCCAAAATAAAATTATATTCACAGCAATTTTAAGACATGTTAATCCTTTTTGACATTGTTTGTAGGTAGTGACGGAGCCTCCCAACGGTATCAAGCTCAACATTAGGGCCACTTACTCCAAAATCTCGGATAAAAGCTTGGAGGCATGCCCACACCCTATGTTCAAAAGCTTGGTGTATGTGCTGGCATTTTTCCATGCTGTGGTGCAAGAAAGGAGAAAGTATGGAAAGATTGGCTGGAATGTGCCCTATGACTTCAGCGAGTCAGACTTCTTTGTAAGTGGTGCAACTCTTCATTTCCAGCGACACAATAACACACATTTTAGCTTTGTATTAATGTAGCTCTGCTTAACAGGTGTGTATGGAGATCCTAAACACTTACCTTACCAAAGCACACAACCAGAAAGACAGATATATCCCCTGGGAATGTCTGAAATATCTTATTGGAGAGGTAAGGCAATGGTGTTAGCTCTTCTGCATTTTTCCTTTAATTGTCTCAGATGCTATAAGCAGTATTTGTACGTCTCACTAGGTGATGTATGGTGGGCGAGCTATAGATAGCTTCGATCGCAGGATCCTCACTGTCTACATGGATGAATACCTTGGGGATTTCCTCTTCTATACCTTTCAGAAGTTTCACTTCTTCAGAAGCGAAGATGTGGCTTACAAAATACCTCCAACTGGGCCAAAGGCAGTATATGTTGGTCAGCTCCTGTCTAAGCTCTCTGAAGTAAGACAGAAAACAGTTCATTATCTGCCTGCACTCACATCTTTAATCTGGCTTGTGTTACAGCTGAGATTAAGAACATGCCCCTGGTAAACACGCCTGAGGTTTTGGGTCTTCATTCCAATGTAGAGATAGGATATAACACTCTTGCTGTCAAAGAGATGTGGGCTCATCTGATAGACCTTCAACCTCAGACTGGTATGATATGGTGTTTCTCTACTGGATTTTTTTCTGACCACTACTACGAAAACCATTTTGATGATGTGTCAGAACTGCTTCAATTTAAACAAGTTTTTTCTTTCACTTTCTCCTTTTAAAGGTGAATCAAGTGGAAACCTTACGAGGGAAGAGCAGATAAGCCAGGTGGCCCAGGACATCCAGAACAAACTCCCTGAGCTGTTTGACATGGATGTGATTCATAAAAAGTTTGGCACAGAAGTTTCTTCAACCTCCGTGGTTCTTCTTCAGGAACTTGAGCGCTTTAACAAACTGGTGGTTCGCATGCAACAGTCTTTGGTTGAGTTGGAAAGGGTGAGGAGGGGGCGTCAGAAACATGCATGTAACTTGTGTTTGGTCTTTAGTAGATCTCTAGATGTTTTAAGTGTGTCTTGTTTTACTCAGGCCTTAGCTGGTGAGGTGGGAATGAGCAGTGAGCTGGATGATGTGGCTCAAGCCCTTTTTAACGGCCACATTCCTGTCATTTGGAAGAAGCTGGCACCTGAGACTCTGAAGTCCCTTGGAAACTGGATGAGTCACTTCAAGAGGCGTCATGAGCAGTATAACTATTGGGTAAAAGTGTTTAAATAGACACCTTGATTGTTGAAAGTCTGCAGTAATAGTAAAAGCAAAGAAATATGATATTGGTTTTGAACCAGGAGTTAGCCTGATTTGAGATTTACTAAATTATGTTTTAGGCCCATATGCAGTAATTTGCCCAGTGTGATGCTCCGGGCTGTCTGCTCACCTATTATGTTACTTAAACTTACATCTAAGGCTCAAAGAAGAAGCCATGATGGCCTCTGTATTGTTGTAGCGGGAGAAGCGGTGGGGGGAGGGGTTATGTTGCTATAGTCTGCAGTCTGATCATTAGATGGTTGCTGAAAACGATAGTTTAAAGACCATGCTCACAAATCCTTGTACTAAACCATCAAAACAAGTCCAGCTAGCTCTGAAAATAAAAGTAAATGTCCCCAGTGAATTCATCATCCACCCTTTGATAAACCCTCATTGGCATCTTTTCAGCATCTTTTCTTTTTTAGATTGGGTTAAGATGTTCGCCCTTCTCTCATGCAGCAGCTCACCTGCTCCAGACTAGATCTAAGCTGTTCTGTTTAATGAAAATTTGGTTAATTTTACACTTCTCATCTTTAGTAAACCAACACAGAACCCAGTCCTTTTATTTTACCTGGGTGCAGTGAATGTTTCCAAAAGTAATAAGGCTTTCTAGTGCAAACATGTGTGAAAACACCATACAGGATGTTTATTGTAGATTGGAACAAAGTCATTTTAGACATCAGCGGGTTAAAGCCCAATAAACATGAATGGGGAACATGCTCTCTAGTAATTTGCTCTAGTAAGATTTATATTCTAGATGTCTGAAATGTTCATGTATTCCAGATATTAAAAATACATATTCAGACAAGATGATAAATGTGAAAACAGCAACTTAAAATGTGTAACTATTTCAAGTTATCAGAAATTCAGTTCAGTTCTCACTAGTTCAATTTTAATTCACTTTTCAGGTGAATGAGGGTGAGCCAAAAGTCATGTGGTTATCAGGACTTCACATCCCAGAGTCTTACCTGACTGCCCTGGTTCAAGCTGCCTGCAGGAAAAACGGCTGGCCTCTGGATCTTTCCACTTTATACACGGAAGTGACCCAGTATCGCAGCGAGGATGAAATCACAGAAAGGCCCAAAGAAGGTAATACAAGTTGTGGCGATGGGTAATTCAGTTGTTTGGTGAGTAATTCTAATTACTAACTGCATCATTGGCTGCAGGCTGCTTTGTTTCTGGCCTTTACCTGGAGGGAGCAGACTGGGACATAGAGAACAACTGTCTAATGAGAAGTAAACCTAAGGTCTTGGTGGTTGAACTGCCCATTCTGAGAATCATCCCCATTGAGACATGCCGCCTTAGATTACAGGTGTTCATAAAAGCCTCTACATACTTTTTTCCATAAAATTTGATATTTTACTTTCTGTGTATATTTTTTCTTGTCTTTTACCAACAGAATACATTGAGGACACCAGTGTACACAACGTCAATGCGAAGAAATGCAATGGGTGTGGGGCTGGTGTTTGAGGCAGACCTGTTTACCACCCTGCACCTCTCCCATTGGGTTCTGCAGGGTGTCTGTTTGTGTCTCAACACTGACTGAACATTTCACACCAGCCTTAAAAAATGAAAAACTTTTTATCTTCCTTTGTTATTTGAAGTTAGTTATTTAATCTGATTTATTCTTTATATATTTATTCTTTTTAATAGTTTTCATTTACATTATAGAACATTCTCTTTTTTTTGGACATTTAATTGAGGACATATTTCCTTGAATTTAAAGAGTGTACTTTATAACTTTACCACTAGATGTCAGTACAGAACACGTTTTTGTTTTATGGCTGCTTTGTAAGTATTTGACTTTAGGGTTAACTGAGCAAAGCCGTCACTAGGTTTTTCTTTTTTCTCATAAATCCAAAAGAGTTTTCAAATAAACCAACTTTTGCAAATGCATCACATGTATTTTATGCTTCTGTTATTGTGTACATTTTAAAAAAGTGCATAGACGGTACGAAGTTTCCATCTCTACTCCAGAAAACATTTAGATTTTTAACATCATAAATGGGCCAGAAAAGTGTGGGACTTCAAAATATCACTTGTTCAACCGAGCTGGAGCTTCTTTTGTGATTTCACCATTTTATCGGGAATCTTTCTTTTAGAACACTCTTACTAATACTTTATATTATTCATATTTAATTTGTAATATTCCATCATGGTGCTAAACAGTCCAAATTTTATTGGGAGTTGAGAGCCAAACATTCTTATACAACTGTGACTTTGGCTCTGATTTCTTATATTTTAAACCTTCTCCATTTTGCATCCTTGCTGTCAGCCTTTGTTGAGGAATATTTATCTTCAACAATTTTGCACAACTTCGCTTACTTTGTCTCGTCCAACTATTTTACTATGTAGAACAATTTCACTCATATTTTAAGTTAGTGGGTCTTATAACCGGGATGTTGTTAAAGAAAAATATTAAATTTGTGCTAAAAATATGAAATAAAAAAAATTGAAATAGATTTCTAGGGCATATGCCTTATTCCTGTATTTAATATTGGGTTTTTTTTTCAGTTGGTCATAAGGGAAGGTCTAAGGGACCGGTGTTATGCTGAGAAACGCATAAAGTAAATTTCACATTGAAAAGGTCCCTGCCAAGACCAGGACCTTCTTGTTGTGAGGCAACATTGCTAACCACGCTTCCACCGTGTCGCTCGCTGTGCATCTATAGGCGGAATAAAAGTCGGGCGTTCTGAGGTAGCTCCAGAAGTTTGCTTCCTTCTTATCTATGTTTTTTTTTCTTCTCTTTTTTCGAGGTTTAAAGTTGCTCTCTCATCTGAGCATGAATAATTACATGATTCTGTGTAATATGGTAAATTTTATTTTTTTTGCCGAGTCAAATATACTCTCCCCTTTCTTTTCCTTCTCATAAATTCAGAACATAGCCTAGTGTTGGAGGCACACACACACATATATATGTATGTGTGTGTACACAAGAGGGTGGATAAATATTGTAAGCTGTGTGATGGGTTAAAGAGGAACACCAACCACTTGGTAGCTTAAAAGAACCGTTAATGGTTAAGACACTGCACAGGATCCATGTGTAGTCTTCTTACTTGACTTGAGGCATTTACAAGAGGTTTTTTAAGTAATTTTGGGGTTTTAAAAGTCTTGGGATTTTTATAAAGTTTTACTTTAGAAATATGTATTAATTAGCATGTGTATGTTCAGAGACCCTTTTAACAAATTAAAGTTCAACTTAATATAAATGTGTCATGCTTTTTTAGAATACATTGAAGCAGTAGAACTAAATATAATTTTATTAGTGTGATCTCAGCTGGTGTTGCAGGCTCATATTGCAGCCTCCTTATAGTCTCTGGTCTCAAGTCTTATAAAATGTTCCTGTTCCTTCCGGTCAGAACAGAAAAAGGGAAGAAAGGTTTTAACCTTTCTTCTCCAAAACCATGGGGTAACTACAGCTCTAACTCAAAACTCTTGTTTCTCCAAGTGTGCTTAGAGGAAGTTTGTGATAAATTCCATGATATCCACAGTGTAATTGTTTAATTTGGTGTTTAAAAAGCTAAAATATTTCTTTTTTTATATTTTTTTCCTGTTGTGTTTATCAGTAAATATTCACGATGTCTATGTTTAATGTAACTATGTGTTGAAACGGTTTTGCAGGCCCGGTCAGCAAAAGGAATCTTTTAAGCTCAGTGAGAGAAATTTAGTTATAAAACGCTGTTATCAGCAGTATCAATAGAGCTTAAGAGGAAGTTCAAACTGAATAAACAGCGTTGCTTACCTCATGCAATCAGGAATAAATCCATCTGTGCAGCAACCAATCAGTGTTCTACTGCACCTCTTACAATAAATCAGCATTAAGAGTTCAGCATAAAAAGACTTTCATATCCCCAACAGTCTGTCACCCAGCAAGCTTCGGGAGTTGGATTGCATGAGGGATTTTAACTCAGTCAACCCTCCTCCATCCCCTTCTCCAACATTGCAACCTCTAGCTCCCCCCCCTTGTCGCTGCCCTCTCTGTTGAACTATTTGTTAAATTCATAGCACGTGCAAGGCATCCCCAGCCTGTCTGAGAGAAGATCACCATCTTAAGCATGGTGCTGAAGTAGAAAAATCTGAACATTTCTATAAAACCGTGTCTGGCAACCAATCAGGGACTGGTTGTGGCTGTGAATGCAGCAGCTGGTAATTGGTTTTTCAGCTGCCGTGTTGAACCGTTAGTTGTGATTCTCCTCCGTCATCTAAAGGCCCATACTAGAACAGGATGTTAAGTTTGAAGCAAGTTTGAAAAAAAAATTTAATTAGAAAAGTAGTTTTTCTAATTTTTAATTTTTTTTCTTTTTTTGAACAACTTTTTAAAAATTTTTAAATTGTGTTTGCTGAACAAACAAACTTAGCTTGACACTGGTAATTGTGTGAAATGAAAATTCAGGTTTACCTCGATAAACGTGTGTAAATTAGTTATGTTCAAAGGGAATTTCAGAACTGACATTGGTCTTGTCAATGTTTCTATCGTGTTGCTGCATGAGAAACCCTAATATTCCCAAATTGAAGAGTTTAGTGACAGATATAAGTCCTCTGCTTTGTTTTAGTGTTAGGTTTTTTTGCAAACATAGATCCATACATAAAAATTATGCATGTATTTAGGCATAGAACAGCGCTGAACCAAACCGTATGAGCAGCACTGGATATTTGTTTGCAGTAGACACCAATGTCTAATTACTCTAATTATCTTTCCAGTTCATTCAAGGATTCACAAGTGTCATTACTGTCATAATATTTCACATTTGCATGTTTGTGGTACAAAATTTGAACTCAGTTCAAGAAGCTTTATATTTCAGAAAAAGAGAAAGAGATTAAGCGGAATTAATTGGGTCTTGAGTTAAGCAATCTAGCAGCTGCAGGACTGAAACTTTTTCTGAACCTTGTGGTTTTGCTCTGGACATAATTTTTCAATAAACGTTTAAAACCAGTTTAAATTCTTTTCAGTGTCAAATCACAACACGTCATCTCAAGGCACTAAATGGAGTCCAATAAATGAGATAAAATTGACAGATTGGTTTGCTCCTTCTGGATTAGCATGTAGCACCAGTACATAGTCACTTGCCCTATGTTGTTCACTTTGAAGTAATACCAAGGGATTATTGGGTGTGTCCTTGACACACTGCACGTACTATAAATACTAAGATCAAAACTTCACCAACATTTTCCTACAAATAGCCAAAATTCAGATTAATCCCATTAGTGGATGTAGTTAGAGATTTACCAACATTATTGTTCTATTACATCATATAAATAAATAAACCTGCAAAACATATGCAAAACTTTACTAACCTAGATACTTATACTCTTTATATCAACTCATGTGAAAATATGCAAGTTTTTTTTTTAGAAACCATTTGGGCTAAGGATCAGGACCAGGTATAAAAATAAACGTCTGCAGTTCAAAGGACTATTTTTCTGAGTGTTCGGTCTAATAAAGGGAAATGAAAAAGTCTGTTTTGACAGCTTCTCCTGACCTGATAGGAAAAACAAAGTTAAAAAAGCTCAGTGAGAAACTTAAAAAACTCTTTACTTTAACAAACATAAACTAAGGATGGTCTTTACTGAGAATAAGCAAACACATTAACCAGCTGTACTTGATGTTAATTGTGCTTTAGAGTCACAGACCTTTTGACAATTTATCATGTAGCAAACAACTTAGGTACCTCTCAGCTCTCTAGTGAAACAAATACTATTTTTGAGATGGATTTCTCAAAATGCAGGAAGTTGTCGATGACATGTCATTTTGCCATTTTAGGCAATGTGAGAATTTTAAGGTTTGATCGTTGCCAAACCAGCATCGTGAAATGCTCAAAAGCTGATGCATTTATATTGCTTTAAACTTTGTCTTGAAAAGATTATTTTTCCAACAGGTTGCTTTTATCTACTATATGTCAAACGTCATGTAAACATAGAAAAACTTTATTTATTTGATAACATTATAAAAGAGTAAAATTTGTAAAAGTAAATCTTTTCTCTTAGATTTGAAAAATTTCATTTTCCATGTTATGTATATCTATGTTTATCAATATGTTCTGTAAGTCAAAATTAACTTGTGTTTAAAATCACCGGTTAAGCTGATTATTGTTTGTGGACTCTGAGATAGAGAAAAACTTTGGAAGTTGAGTTTTATCTGCAAACCACAAACAGAAAAAGCCTGTACACCTTCAATTCAACCCTAAAAACCGCTTGTACATTTACAATAAATGCACATTTCTCTGAAGGAGGACCGAATGAGCATTGATGGGCAGAGAAACTTCCTGTAATTTGAAAAAGAAATAAATAGAGAAGGAGGAGGAAGAGAAAGGGAGTCAGTTCAGACCAGAAGCAGTGGAAAAAGGTCATTGAGGGGAAACAAGCCAAGGGTTCAGCAAGAAAAAGGTAAAATGTAATTTGAAGGCATTTTCTATGATACCTGTTCTTCCTCTTGTAGAAAGTTTAATAGTTATCTTTAAAATCAAACATTTATTTATTTATCTAAGTCAGGAATTTTGTATAATAAAGATCACCCATAAAATTGTAAAGAGAAATATAGAGTTTTGATAAAAATTCTGTAGGTGAAAATATTTAAAGTAGTATAAGATAGATAAAAGATTTTTACAGTGTAACTACAGAAATAGCTCCAGCATCCTGTATTTAAATCTGGGCTGTCAGGCATGAACATGTTGCAGAACCAGTTTCACCTAATGAAAAGAAAAATGTTTCTCTTAATTTTACATTTGATGCGAACTCACTACGAAATGTGGTTTTGGCAGGAACGAAGTGTTTTCAGATTTTCCTATTTTGTCAAGATGTTTACTCTGATTCTGGCAGCTCTTCTTCTCACAGCAACAGGTAACAGAAATGGTTGTTCTGTTTTTGGTAGTAGATTGTTTATTTAATTAGTGGGACAGAACTCTGCATGTCTTTGAAATTAAATGTTTAGTAACTTTGAGGCATGACATTGAACATAGATCAAAATGTATTGTAACCTAGGATCTAGCCCTCTTAACCTCTAAAAAAGTAACAAGTAGTACCTTAAAGATATAGTAATAGCTCTACAGTACTTTATTAAAAGTAAAGTGTTTTTATGTTGCTGCTTTTTGTTTCTTCCTTGCATTTCAGGTTCAGTACGAAGTCAAGAAAACAAGTCGTCTGTTAAGGAAGCTGAAGTTTGCGGTGTGTTGCCATTTTTTATTGATAGTGAAAGCAAAAGCTTTGGTTAATACAAATCTGAATAATTTAGGATATATATAGCAAACAGTTATGTAACTCAAGCAACAAAAGCACTTATAATGAGTTTAAGAGTCTCTGCTGGAGTTTGATCTAAATCAGATCATCAATTAGCTCAACACCTCAGACACTGGAATTTATAAAGTCAGTGTTAAAGTAAAGGATGGCTGCACTCCCAAAGCAAACATTACCATTAAAAGTATACAAGAAAACAGTAAAAAATAATAAAGGAAATTGTATTCCTTTTCAAAGGATAGTATTACTTATGACAAACCTTATGTTTTTTTCTGTTTTGCTAACAGTTCAGAAAATAACGGTCAGCTGCTCATTGATAATGACACCCAAGTGTCTAGCTGTCAATAAAGGTTGATAAATGTCAAATTTATTGGATATATATATATAGTTAAATTTGAATGTAATTGCATGTTTTGTACTTTTGAATGTAAAAAAAAACAGAATTAAACCTTTGATAGTGATGATTAACCTAAACCAGGGGTCACCAACCTTTTTAAGACTAGGGGCAACTTTGCGTGGATAGAGCAACACGAAGGGGGGGGGGTGTATATTTTTAAAGACTTAGACTTAACTTAACTTTATTAATCCCTTAGGATTACTCCCTTCTGGAAATTGTATAGATGACTTAAATTAACAGTTATAAAGTGTATTGCACTTGGATGGTTGAGGAAAGAGAGTGTCCAGATTTAAAAAAAATTAAGATAGATAAATTTTAAGATA
>JAUZNJ010066738.1:8553-26489 GCA_034780135.1 Jordanella pulchra
CGCCCCCCCCCGGGGGCTGCTAACTGCAGCGTGGCCGCCACAGCTCAGCTGCAGCAGCAGGTGTGGACGAGTGACGAGAAACAATAGGAGAGCTTCGACAGCCTTGTGCACAAAAACAGATTCCTGCTTTTTTTAGGAGCTCAAAGAATGAAGGAAGAAATCAAAGGAATGTCTGACTTTTTAGCTGCTTCACTAAAAAGAAAAAAGACATTTCCGCATTATTTAAAAATCCACATAACTTTCAATTAACAGATGTAAAACTGTCAATTACATTCAGATGAAAAGTTAGAAGTGCTATTTTCCACCCCATCAGTCATCCCGTCTCACAGATGATCCGTCAGTAGCATGGGCGGTTCTAGACAGAGGCCAACAGGACCCAGCGCTCCTCTAGAACTGGTTCTGGTCCCCTGTTATGGCCACTTTGTGTAAACATAATACAAAATCCATTTCTTATAAATTGGTGGGTCCCTTGGACTAGCTTAGTCTTTCACAGGTACTGTTTGCTTTAGAACCTAAGATGTTCCACCCTATGTTCAGCTGTGTTGACATCGGATCACAGTTTTTAACTTCTAGATCAGGGGTTCCCACAGTGGGGGTCTGGAGCCTTCAGGGGTCATTAGACACCAAGTGGAGGGTCGCGACATGGTTTTCACAATCAGTGTGATGTGATCACTGAGATATATGGAGGGCCCAGATATATCCTGCAATACATAACTGTGAGTGTCCAATGAAATAAAAAATGTACAATGAAATAAATAGATGTAACCTGTATTCATATAGCTGTCTCTAATGCAGGATTCAAATATTAAACATAGCATTAAATTGTAAAATGCACAATTAAATCAAAAAATGTCCCATTTGTTAATTGCAATAATTTTACCTCTTAGGTCAGGTGGACATTCATGTCTTCATAGGTCTGAAGGTCCTTATGGCTGCTTCTGTCTCCTTGAACCCCATCCCACACTGAGCCGGGTTCTGCTGGAGGTTTTTTTCCTGTTAAAATGGATTTTTTCCTCTCCACTGTCACTACATGCATGCTTGGTGTGAGGGATTGCTGTCAAATCAGTGAATCAATGCAATCAGATGGTTTTTCCTTAGATAAAAACATAACAAATCTGACGGTGTCATTTGATTGAATTATCTCTGTAGAAGTGCCTGGAGATAACATGTGTTGTGAATTGGCCCTATATAAATGAATTGAATTGAAGTTGTGTCACACTCTCTTCATCCATAGATGACAGATGGAACATTGCTCTTTCTCTGATCTTTCTGCTGTGTTTTGGTCTACATGATGATGTTGGTGCTCTGCAAATTCATGTCCAAACTATGAATCTTTCACTCTTTAGGAATAGTCAAATCCTAAAAAAACACTTTAAGGTTTTTGGTTGTATTGTGGAAAAAAAAGATGAACAAGTTCAAGCGATAAAAAAAAAAACACTTCTGCAGGGCATTTTCTTCTAAAGGGACATACTGTATTTCCTTTGTGATAGAGCAGGTAAAACCTGAAGCTGGATTTCTTTCCCTCTGATTTACCGTGTGGTTTTAGAAAAAAAAATCTCTGTAGGGATGAAGTCAGAAAAAAAGTTTTTTTTTAAGGCAGAGATGTTGTAACTGAAGCTGCATCATACAGAGATCTGCTGCAAGGCTTCTGTTAAATCTTGGAGGTGAAGAGCTGTGCGCTCTGACACCACCAAGCAGAAATGGGTCGAGGTCCTGGTTTGCTTCATGTCCTTGCGCTCTTGCCTCCCCTTTTAGTAAAGTCTCACGCTGTAATCCCTATAATACTTCACGACTTTTGATGAGCATTCTGAAAAAGTCAGAAGGTTGCATTTCAAAAGAGCACAGAGACAAAAGGAAACCAGAGGAGGCTGCCACCTTTTTCTCTCCGGCCTACAGTTACACGTCCTAACAGCACTCAGCTACACCCTGTGGGAACAATAAGACTAAATTAATCACTTTAAAATGTCACATGGACATTATTGTGTTTGGTGGGAATGAATAGGGTGCAGGAAACAGCTCATGAGTGACATCATGCTAAATGCCGTCTGGATGAAATTCACTCTCTCTGCAGTTTTCCCATTTGGCAAAAATCTGGAACATTTTCGCCGATCAAGTTCCAGAGTTGTTCCTGGAGCTCCTCCATGCTCTCCTAACACATTAACACTGCAAAAGTGAGGTTTTTACATGTAAAAACGTCAGGACTTTACATGTTTAACAACAGACTCTGATTGGTGGTGCCTTTAAAAGCTGTGTGCATGATTTGCTGCTTTTACAAAACGGAAAAAAAAAAAAAAAAAAACTCAGAAAGGTCAGCGAGAAGGAACCGGCTTATTCCTCTGATTTACAGAGTGGAATAACTTTTCTTTGCAACATTAAATCAGTTCACTTTAAAGCTTTTCTTTAAACTGATGCCAAGTGCTGCAGTTCAGCTACAGTAACTTATTCTCATAAGCTTAGTCATAAATAGCGTAGGAAAACGAAGGGTCACAAATATCCACTGGCAGCTGGGTTTAGGATTGTAATGCAGTCCAACACGCACACACATACCCAGAGGTCTGTGGGGTGAAGGAGGCTGAGGACACAGCAGGGCGTGGAGGATTAAAACGGATCAAAACAATGTTAATAACTGCTAATGAGAGCCTCGGACCCCCTGGGGACCCCAATACCTCTAATTCTTTCAATCTACTACAAACACTTGCCTTGTTCAGTCTGCACTGCAAAAGTAGTCATAAATCTTTTTATATTAGAACAAACACACTTGTTTTGTGTTTTCGTAGTTAAAGGTTCCAATATTCAACCTTCTCATTCAGTACTTTTACAACTGGAAACCAAAAGAAAACCTACATGTAAACATTCCACCTAAACTATTAGGCTCCACCAAGAGAGAATGGTATGTCTGGAGGATCTGCAGAAATTGGAAGACAAGGGGGGGAATAGAAAGTCACAGAGCGAACGCAGCAAAAATATGGATGAAAGATTCCCGGTCCGTTGAGGCCAAAACTGACATCTCTGACCTTTGGTGGGGGGTGGTGGTGGGGAAGATAAAGATGATTCTTAAGTGTGTTCACCAAGAAGAGTTGAATGGAACTACCTGACACTTTTCTGATTATTTATAAAACATTTAAAAATGAATCAAGTCTTACTTTTCTTTTCTTCATAATTTTGTGCCTTTTTGTGTTGGTCTATCACATGAAACCCCTGAAGTCTGTGGCTAGAACACTACAAAACACAGAGAACGTTCTGAGAACATGATTTCTTTAATAATAATTTATTATTATTGTTAGTCAGTATTTTGCAGCTGCAAATATTCTTTAACCGTTATCCAATAATCCTGTTGTCTTCTTCCAGTGCCGATCTACGTGCCCTTCCTGATCGTTGGCTCTGTGTTTGTGGCCTTCATCCTGGTGGGTTCTATGGTCGCCGTGTGCTGCTGCCGCTGCCTCAGACCCAAGCAGGAGCTCTCCTCAGCTGGTGCCTCAGGAGGCGGGACTGGCGGCGGACGCCTCCTGGAAACGATCCCCATGATGGCGAACAGCTCCAGAGGCTCGTCATCTCTGCAGTCCAGCACGGCCACCTCGTCCAGCTCCTCGGCTCCGCCCGCTGGGAGCCGCACTGCTCCTGCTCCGCTGATGCGGGCTCAGGCCTCCTGCTGTCTGCCCCCCGATGCCAGCGTCTTCGTGAACATGCCCACCAACTTCTCAGTTCTTAACTGCCAGCAAGCCACCCAGATCATGTCCCACCAGTCACAGTTCATGCACCCACAGTACATCGGTTACGCCCACCCCGTGTCCCCTACGGCAGCATTTTTAGACCACAGCCAGGGGGGATACAGACACCTCCAGTCCCCATGTCCTCCTCCAGGATCCAGTGCAACCAGTGACAATAAATCCCCCCCAGTGACAGTGTGATGATGGAGAGGTGTCCAACCTGCAGACCACTCCGCACTTTGCTGTAGCAGGGACCATTTGGGCTCCCTTCCAAAGTGGAGAAAGGAAAGAAAAAAGAAGTCCGACTCACATGAAGGACTTTTAAAGCTGTTCCCAGTCTGGACCCTGCCCTGTTATTGTTTGCTGTTGGGTGTTTCATATGACTTGTTTTTCAAAGTGTGATTGAGCTAAGCTCAACCTGTTATGGATCCATAAGAACTTCTCTGCAAGCTGAATGTTTAAGGGTTTATTTACCACAGGCCAGGTGGATAACAATGCACAGTTCAATGCAGTCCAACATGCAGCACCAATTAACACTGCATGTTTTTCTGTGTGCATGGACTTGTATACCAAGTGCAAAGAGAGATTTTCTTGGCTTATATGTTCTGGAATGAGTGACGACTGTTTGATTTATTGTATGAAAAATGAATCTTCGGGCAAAAACAAAACAGAAAGAACAGGACCACATGCTTTGTTTTGGCACCGCGCACATCTGTGGCTGTGAATAAATGCGAGCGGGGTTTATGCACCGTGGTATAGTTTGTTTGTGTTGAAATGGCGAGGAGAGAAAGCATGTGGATAGACGTTTAGCATGAGCCCCCAAAGCGAGGACGGATGTGGTCTCATATGAGTAACTGTGAGTGAACTGGGTGTAATGGGAAACGCAGGTGGTGTGATGTGTAAGGCTGTTGCAATCTCCCAGCAGGCCTTTTAAAATCTAATGAAGTGAACACGGGACGCAGACTGTGACGCTCCACCCAACTATACATCCACACTCTCTTTCAAACACCACCCAGAGAGAGAGAGAGAAAAAACCCAGCCCAGAGCAGAAACACACACACACACTGAAAATATGGTCGATTTCACACAAGGCTGCTGGGTAATGTGCCCTGGAAGCGTTAGTGAGTACAAATACAGAGTGAAGTATCTGAAAGCCTAAACCACATTTGTTCCTGTGAGAGGTAGTGGGAACCTTTGATATGGCCCACGTGGGCAACTGCAGTGTTTCTATCGCTTTTAGGCTTTTGCTGCCAGTGGGGAAGAGCAGAGAGACTAACTTACAGTCTTTCTGAAGGACTCCACTGCATTTCATTCTGTCTCTGAATCTAATTTTCTCATTTTGATTGGCCACGGTGATGTATGAGTGTGTTTGCGTGTGTGGTTGTGAAAAACACTGCACGGTTCAGCGAACTAGCAGCAGAGGAGTAGCTCCAGGCCAGGTTTAAGCCACAGCTTTCCACTTAAAAAAAAAACGGCACGGAAGTGGCATTTATTGGCTGTGAGTTAGGAAAAATAAACAAAACGTGCTTAATTTGCAGCCATTCTGTGTGTGTGTGTGTGTGTGTGTTCGTGTGGAGCCCAGGAATATAGGTTTCATAGGAACGCGCAGCTGCACAGAGCGCGACATGTTTGTGGACCTCATCTCTAATCCAAGCACATTGTAAGATTGAGTGGGCAGCTTGTGAGACACACAGTGGTCATGTTTCTCTTTGAGATAATATATAAAGCAAGGAGAGGTGATGGTTTTTCATATGAATGGAGAAAAATAAACACTTTTTAAACATGAATGTGGTCTGATGAGAGTGATGCTAAGCTACAGGGGGGAGGACAAGATTTAGCATTAGCAGGTTGCCAAACGTCACAATCAATCAAACAAAACATTACACACATTCACAGAAAAGGCTGCTTCCCATAGCAGAGAAAACTAATCTGGTTGCTCAAAGCACAAAGTAACTACCGTGGAAGTTTGGCTTCCAGGAATGAGAGAAAAAAGGCGGAACGAGCCACCGGAGGGAAACTGCAAGAAGTAAAAGGATTTCTTTCTTCCAAAGATGGATTCTCCACCTCGCAGCAGCTGTGGTTGGTTTTGGCTGAGCCACATCCAAGAAGGCAGGAGAGAACAGGATCTCCAGCTGAGGATGGTGATCTCCTAATGATCTGTCAGTGAGGACTCTCCGGAGCCTACTGACAGAGCGTGGGAGAACTTTGATTTTGGCCACATTTATTGGCACCCCTGAGGCTAATACTATGTGGAAGCCTCTTTGGCCAATGTAGCATTAACTGGACAACATTTCAGAAGGTACGGCAAACTCTCCAGATTTTTCAGAATCCTCGATCCTTCTTTATGCTCCATTTTCTTCAGCTCACCTCAGAAGTTTCTATTGGACTACAATCCGATGGCTGAAATAATGATGGATTAAGGCTGACGATGGGTCTGGAGAAACAATTTCTGCAATTTGGTTATTTTGTCCTTAGGTGTTATCCCTCTAAAAGCTCAAGTGAAGACACATGTTTTGTGTTCTGGTAGCAAAATAGCTCAAGTTCAGTCAGATCGAAGTTGATCTGTGAAAGTCGATGTTACCACAGACTCTAT
Organism: Jordanella pulchra; assembly: GCA_034780135.1. Classification (NCBI taxonomy): domain Eukaryota; kingdom Metazoa; phylum Chordata; class Actinopteri; order Cyprinodontiformes; family Cyprinodontidae; genus Jordanella; species Jordanella pulchra. Next base: position 14,854 of record JAUZNJ010066738.1, read on the forward strand.
GAGATTTAGACTTCAACTTTGACTGGGTCATTCTAAGACAAATATGCTTTTATCTAAACCACTGACATGCCTCAGGGGTGTAGTGGTTTAAGTCTTTGCTACAAGAAACCCAGGTTCAGATTGAATTGTAGCCACATGTAAAGGGTTGTCATCCGCCTGGAGAGGGAACCTCGAATCCAGTGTAAAAAGGGAACCAACTCTCTTGGTGGGTGGGGCCACCTGAGGTCCACTGAGTGACGGCCAGTCAAAACGAATTCAAGAAAATCAGAACGCTGTTATTTTCCAGTTGCTTGTCCCAGTTGGAGAAGAAGAAGCCCATTTGGAATAAAAAGAAATGCTGGAAAATGTTATGGAAGCAGTGAGTAATGAGCCAAACTTGTATGAACCTGAACCAATAGCTGGATCCCCAGGAACCAAGTGAAAACACCCCAGAAAAGCCATGTATTTATCACACTGCACAATAAAGAGAGAGCCTCCCCAGAGCATGATACTGCCATGCTTTACCAAAGAAATGGGGTATTCAGCTGAACATGACTGAAATATAGGCTTAAGCAAAATAAAACAATCTCTGATTCCCTAACCAGATCTGCCACAAGCGTGCCACGCCTCTACATGGCTTGTGGTAACCTCCAAATAGATTTCATTTCTCCCCTTCTTCATAAAAACGCCAGATTTTAAATACAGGGATAAATAGTTGACGACCCTCCTAATTTTAAATAAATTGCTAGTTTATAGATAACCGTTAGCATGTGTTAATTTTGCTAAACTGAATAAATCTAGTTTATTAAAATTATTTAGTTAAATTAACAGTTTTCCTGAGTCTAAATTAGGTAAAAATGTAAGTGTGAAAATCTTTAGCAGGGGTTTGGCAGTAAATGTGTTTGATACTGTGTGCCGTTCATGTCAAATCCTTGTGGTTTATTTATATTTTCCTCTGAAAAACATAAAGCAAACTTTTTAAAGCTTCCCTGGAGCCACAGCGGATCTCAGAAACCTTTAAACCAGCAGTAAATACACACAGACATTTGCTCAGGCCATGGACTGATCAGATTTAATGATTAGGACTTGGATGGACATATCTCCCCCGCCCCACAGCCCACCCATACCAACCCTTGTGTCTTGCATTCCTGAAGCAGTGTTCTCAACACAGAGCACACAGACAATGGACATTCAGACAGAGCAGAGAAACACATGATTCATGCAAGCGTCCTCAATCCAACCCCCTCACCATTTTGGATGCCTATTAGTTGTAGTTCAAGTAAAATTATTTCCTTGGATATTATTGGTCTCCCTCCACTTACAAGTACAAAAACATATGTGAGATGAAAAAAAAATAGAAATTCATACACATGAATGACCACTTTAATGATAAAAAAAAACAAACAAAAAAAAATAAAACGTTCAGTTAAAATCATTTATCACAACGGAAATCTAAGGTCAGGCGTTAAAAACAGGCATGCTGCTCCTACATCAGCTGAAGGCGTTAGAGGGTAAACAGAACTAAAAAAAACTGTCAAGAGGAAAAGGAAGATGGAGGTTGCAGCAATGCAAGGAGATGGAGAGATAAGAGCGAAGAGGGGGAGAAAAATCAGGAAAAAATAAACAAGAGAAGGTGTCAGAGGGGCTGCAGCAGGGTCTCGACCCAGTTTAAGGTGGAGCGCCGTGCCTCAGCAGCGTCACTGTGGTGTTTGGCAGTGAAGCCTGGCGTGACCGTGGAGCCTAAACTGGGAGTGTAAGCTACGGAGCGCAGCTCCCTTCGCTCCTTTATGACAAATGTAACCTCCGATCTACTACTCTACACATCAGTCTGTGCAGCGGTGCACGACCGCAGGTGTGCCAATCCCTCCATCGCTAGAGATGAGCTGTGACCGTGGAGGAGAACGCACGTAGAGAACACATGCACACAGCGTCGGGGTGTGCAGACACACATGCACAGGTAGACACAGACGAACTGAAACAGGCGCACACACACATTTCGACACAGCAGCGTGAAGCGGTCTGAGGTGTATACAGGTACGAGCAACAGTCTCTGAGTTCGACTTGGCATGTCTGGGATATGGTTCACTCAAGCCTGTGCAGCTTTTTGTTTTTTTGGAAGAGTTTGTTCAGTTATTAGCCTGGTCCCTTTATCCAATCCAGTCCTCCTGACACCAGACATGGACCCCCCCCCTCCCAACCCACTCATGATCCTCCCCCCCAGGTGACAGGAGGTCACGTCATTGTTCTGGTAAGGCCACAGCAGAGGCCGGTCACCAAGGTGTTAGAGGGTGGCTCTCAAGTTCATTTTGCTGTCGTTATGGCAACGATCGCTACGTTGAGCCAAAGCCTCGATCTCTTGAGTGAAGGTGGCTAGAGGCTGGGGCGCTGGCGGGTGGTGTCGTAGGAGCGAACCACCTGTGACTGGGAAACCACGCCGTGCTCCTCCTGAGAGAAGGCGTAGCCATCTAAGGAAAGACCAACCAGGAGAACGGTTCAGACAAACAAACAAAAGGTTCAGACAAACAAAAGTATATATTATTTGGCTAAAATACTAACTAATTGTAATCGAACCATTTAAACGTTTGCTTTCCCACATTAGATCATTTCTCCTGCCGTATCGCTTCGCAGTCACAATGATGCATCATGTTTAAGCTGTTCATTTTATATTTTCAAAATTATAGAAACAGTCTAAATAAAGATCAATGATGATATATATATATATATATATATATATATAATATTCTTTTGGCCTAATAAAGGTTTTCTTGTCAGATTAACTCAGTTTTTTCTGTACGAACTGTTTCAGGTTGCCAAAAAGTATTCAAACTGGTTAAAACTTCACATGTTATATTACATTGCAACTTTAAATCTTCAACAAAAAGTCGAACACCACTTAATGGGAAATAAAAACATTTTATACATAAAAACCTGGCATACATGTATTTGTTTGTTTTTTCTCCTTTTAATCTGCTAAAATACAAAAAAGAACTAAACGGCTACCAGAAGTCAACTAATTAGTAGATTGAATTCAGCTTAGATGACAGAAGTTTAAAGCAGGGTGAAAAGCTACCTTCACAATGATGTGCTTTTTTTCCTTCTGATCTATCATATAAAAGTCCAATAAGACAGAGTAAAAATGTCAGTTTTAAGATGGATCATGAGTTTGAAAGTTCTGCAAGGCCCTAAATAGAGAGATAGTGTGTTAGAAGAGACTCACGTGACACCGTCTGCTGCACCGAGTTGGATCGTCCAACACTTGAAGGGGTTTTCCTAAATACTCTTGTCAGCAGATGGGCTCGTTCGTTTAGACTGTGACACAGATGAAAAGGAAGAGCAATTAATCTGCAGCTTTAGAGCACAAACAACACGACGGGATGTTTGAAGATCAACGCGATGCCTGACTACTGGATTTCTAACCCTTTAAAGCCAAGTGTATCATATTTGATACATGAGTTTTTGAGACCTCTGCATCATCAGTGGGATATTTTTGCTCTTGAGAACCCGACTTAATAATCCGAAATATGTAGGGAACAGAAAACGTATAAAAAAATTATACGGAAATGCCTAATGTATCAAAATTTATGCAAATAATGATCAAATTTAACTTTTAAAATTTATGTTTTTTTAAAATATTTTTTTTATAGAATTCAATGAAAACTCTAATATTAAAAAAATCAGAATTTTCCGTCAGTTATTTCATGGTTTGGGCTTTAAAGGGCTAATGCAACAGCCACAGCTAGAAGGACCTGCAAACTTCAGAATGCCAGACAAAACAAAAGTTGGATTTAATACCGAATGTTTTGGAGATTCAATTAAACCAAACCCACGCAATCCAACAACTGTCTGCAGAGAAACAGGCTATCCACAGTAAACTTTGCCTCAACCCCCCGCTCATAACTCCTCCTGTCCACGATGAAGAGTGGCCCCTCTGTTTTAAGACCACACGCCGTCACGGCTCCTCTCCTCCCCTGACCAAAAATAACTAAGCTCTGGCCACATATTCCACACTGACACACACAACCACCCCGTCTCATCACAGTCATGGCAGCAATAAAACTACAAGCACAGGACATATAAACGTTAAGGAGGCTGTCAGTAACCGGGATGTATAGTTCAGTTTATATCCTCTGGTGTTTGAACATTATTAAAGCAAAGGTTTTGCATTAAGACTGCATGTATTCTGGAGCAACGATGATGATGATGATGAGGACGATGGGTGAACTAGTGATGAACTTGGGCCAGCATGCCCACGGCTAAGACTTGAATCTGGCAGCCAGGAGACTGTTGGGAATCTTTCCCTGAGTGAAGAGAAGAAACAAGCAGCTTTTTCAGCTCGCTCAAGGAGTTCTTTGGCCCCGAAAAAAAAGAAACGTCTGTTAGATCGATGACATAGCTGAATCATAAAAAAAGACTAAATGGAAGCTGGACAGAGACATGTCCTTTTTTTTCCCTTTTTGCAACTGTGAGGCTTTTTCTTCTAAAATTCCTGCCGGTTCAACCGGAGCCCAAGGATAAGCTCCATTTTGAACCCTTTCACACACAGATGTGCTCTCTTCCTTCTTTTACCCCCCCCAACTACTTCTCTGACCTTCCTTTCTTTCAGATTTGAAATGGAGTGGATGCAAGGATCCGGTGATGATTGTGAGCTGGAAAACAGGTTGCATGAAGGATTAGAGCCTCACTCATCCTTTGGAAAACTAAAGCAGAAGTCAGGCTTTTCAAAGATGGAGCTGCAGATAAACATCTGCTTCAGCAAATAGAGCTGACATCAGATGATGAGAAAACCATGATTTTAATGGCCCTGTGTCTAGTTAGATATCACATCACGCAACATCCTTGACACTCTGGACATTGTTACAGATAATTCATGTGGGAACACTACCAATTCCAGAAAAACAACCAACAGCAGGCAGTAATATGGTCAGTGAGGTTAAAGCAATCCTTAAAACGTTCCAAACTTTACCTCTAAAAAGCTTCAGTTGTTTTATACTTGATAACTTTTAAAATTCACTGTTGAGTACGGCAGAGGATCTGTGGCTTGATGTACAAAGAACCTATTTTAAAAGAACAGCATAACTTTGTGAGAACTAACAAAAAAAAAAACCTGATTCCAAAGGATGAACATTTTTTGGAGGACAACTAATTCGTGTCAGACCAAAAAATTATATCTTAACTCTGAATTTCCACTATTAAAAGTGGGATTAGTTTCAAGGCTTCGGTGTGAAATTATGATGTTGCAGTAAAAGATGATTTTATTGTATGGCTTTAAACACATCTTTACCAGAGTTACCAAAAGGTCAGCAAACAAACACAACTGAGAACTAGTTGAATTAGTTGCATTAGGTTAATTTCCTTCATTCCAACAGTTACAATCCAACATGTTTGTCTAGAAGCCGAAAATGACAGAAAATTACTTTTTTTCAGCAGGGCTAATGATATAATTTAAATCAAGGTTTTAACCTAGAAAAAACAAAACACTAATTGGAAAAAATCACTGAACACCTGATCTCTTTAATTCTAAGACAAATCTAAGACACAAGAGCACGAAGTCACAGCCTGAGGAGCTATGGTCAAACATTGAACACACCAGGTCTGTACAGCAGTTCAAATTGGTCCACCTAAAAAAAAACAAAAAACAAAAACAGAGGTATGGAAATTTTTGAAGACACGGAGAGAGAAAATAAACATGACCTTTCAGGTTTGATTGAGAGATAAACTTAGAGAAAACCATGCAAGTGTCAGTCAAATGCAGCGTGCAATGAGAACCAGGTCATGTAAGGCCAGAGTACACAGAGCAAACCTAAAAAAGAAAAAAATAAACTACCTCTGAGGAGCGGTTCTGAGTCTACGGGACCTCAGCCTTGGGTTCAGCCCTGTGAACAGTGCCGTGGGGGCGGGGCGGGTGAATTTAACTCATTATTTCCATTAGGATTGAAATGTATATTTACCAAAAAAAATGTAAATGTTGAAAAGTGAACCAATTGAATAAAATTGTTGAATAAAATGCATAAATATCCCGTAAAAACCTCCCATAATGTCAATACTGATAGATGACCTTAATCCTTTTTTTTCGTATACTGCACCTTCGGCCGCTGGAGTCCCTGAGCACAGCGGCTCCCGGGTCAACGGCCCGCGCCTCCAATTCCTGCACCTCCTCTAGCAGGGACTTCCTTAAAGTGCGTCGTGTGCTGCGGAGAAGAAACAAACTCATTAGAGCCGTGAAGGAAAGTCTGAGTTGCCTTTCTTTTGCAGACGGTTGCAGCTCGCGTGTCACTGTTGACATAAGCTTAATATGGGTTATGTAAACGATTGGGTTAACTTATACAGTCTGTGTAGAGTTTTTGTTGTTTTTTGTAAATGCATTTACACTGAATGTGCTCTACTTACGCTGCCCAAGCGAAATCTTTCAGTAAACACGCTGTGGGTACTAGGACCAGCCCCAGCCAGAAGTACCAGCACTGCATCACTTGACCAGCCTAAAACAATGAGATGCATTTGGTTTCACTTATGATTAAATGAAATGAGAAAAAGGTTTCTACCAACACTGAGCAACATCTAGTTCCCCCTATAGTTTCTTGTCTTTTTGAGACGTTGCAACCAAAGACCTCAATGATTTTATTGGGCTTTCATGCCGTCAATACAAAAGTGTAAAGTCGTGCCGTGAAAGAAAAGTGATTCTGAATGTTCAAATTCTTTACACTTCTTACATTTCTGCATCTTTTTCTCTTCCCTTTCACAATTTCCTGCTTCTCAGTGTTTTTTCCTACAACATAAAACCCAGATAAGATCCGTTCAATTTGATGGCTTTAAATATTTCTCCAGGAATACGTCTAAAAGGACATCGAGTACAAAAAAAGAGCGTAACACAACAAGTTGCAACTGAATGGGTTTACTGAAATATTCTGCTGCTGTGAAATGAAAAAAAATAAATAAAAAAAACATAGGATTTTCCCCCCACCTGTTGCTGCAGTCCAGCTGCAACACAACTCATTGACCTTTGACCCCCCCGTACTTGGTCCGTCTCCTGAGATTAATCACACGTCCAACCGCTGTCTCTCTTTGTCATGTCTGCATGTCTCTTTCGGCTCCTCACTCCCACACATCTTTCTCTTGCGATTCCCTTCAATCTCACTCTTTCGCAACTTTCTTTCATCATTAGCGGCTGTTGTCTCTGCTGCTTGTCCTCACCTGCTCCTGTTAATCTTCATCATCTGCGTCCCACACAACTTAAGTCTCTGTCTGGAGCTAAAAACACTTTGACGAACTGTCACCTCAAACCCTGCATAGTGACTCCTACTGTTTCAGTCGATTTAACTGCACAGATATGAACATAGTTGGATTCCAGGAGAGGAAAGGGACCGAGGTTCATACATACCCATCAAGTCAAAACATTAGATTCAACTTCCCAGAGATTCTAGACCAGGAGTCTGCAATGTGTATAACCCAAAGAGCCCTTTTTATAATTAGTCCAGCTCATTAAACTTGTTTAGAGCCGCTAACCCTAACGCTTTTTAAGGAAAGAAAGAGATACATTTTTTTATAATTTTCTTTTTTTAAATAAAAATGGATTCAAGAGTTTGTTCTTTAAAAAAAAAAAAATTACTAGGCTATTTCAAATTTTAGGTTTTAAAATGAAGAAAAAAACCTGCGAAAAGAGAATAAATATATTTCCAATGGCGTACTGAAAAAAACATAGAAATTGTAAAATAAAACAAACTAAATATATATATTTTTTCCAATATAAAAAAATATAAAAATATATATTTCTGTTATACTTAGAATCATTTAATTAATCAATTAATTAATGAATCAATTAAAAGAGAAAAGTAAGGAATGGATGATGCAAGTAAGAAAAGAAGAGATAAAAATAAAGAAAATAGGGAAAGGAGGCAAGTAGAGATGGTAGGAGAAAAGGAAGGAAGGTAGGAAAGGAAGAAAGTAAATAAGACAAAAGGGATGCAGGATGAAGGAGGGGTGTGCAACATAGTTGTGTTCAGTTATTCTGAGCTCAACTTGCCCCCCATGGACAAATGGGTGTATAGATAGCAGGAGGAGGGGAAATAAGAGAGGTAAGGGGGTAGTTAGGGGGGGTATGATGGCAGAGTGTCTCTGACTATTCCCCCAGTCAGACCGAGCAGCTGCAGGGATATTTGACCGCATTCCTGATTTCTGACACAAATTGAATTAATGGGCTGGAGAGAGTTGAGACGGTCCTGTTCCTTTTCCATGTCCACTCAGCGGGGCACCCACTCCCACCCGGGGCTTTATCCCCACAGACTCTACAAGCAGTCCCCCAATTAAAGGGTTCAACAAACACTCCCCTCATCATCCTCATCATTAACAGCCCACCCTCATGAGTCAACACCTCCACAGAGAGCAGTAAAAGACAGGAGTTCGGGTGACACGCAGCAGGTGCGGGGAGCCTACTGAGGGCCCCTCCCGGTGGGATACAAGCCCCCGTCCCACGGGAGCTCCAGCAGTGCTGACACAGAACACCCAAGAGGTGAGTCTCCTAGACGCCATGTATTGGTAAACATGGAGGGAAGGGGGGTAGGAGATGTTTTAGAAATGAAAGGTTTACTGGGTGGTGAGCATATTACCTGGCCCAGCATATCGGGGGCGATTGGGATGGTGGGCCAGAACACAGAGTACACGGCGAAGAAGACCATCCAGAGCGCCATGCTTCCCCAAACAGCCAGATGGGAAAACTACAAAGAAGGAGGATGGGGAAAAGAAGAGCAAAAATGGAGATCAGAGGAGAGACAAGACAAGGTTAAATAGTTGACATACAGCTCTGGATATAGTCAACCTTTCCCTCCCTCTTCTTTATCTGTCTCTGTGATGTGCTGTAAGGGGACACTGTGTGAATTCCAGTGGGACTCCACTTCATTACTTCCAGACTGCTGTGTGGACAGCTGAACGGACAAAGGTGTCAGCGCCTCACTGTCTGTCCTGCCACTCTTTGTCACCGTAGCAGCGGAAACTAACCAAATAATGTCACTATCACAGCTTGAGCTCCTGTTTTGCCCCCAAAGTTTACCTTTACTTCTCCCCATGTTTTAAACTGTTAGGTGACTCTGCCTCACATGAAGATGTAGCGAAAAATCTGCATAATGTGAGCTGATTGGTTGCCGTCCGGCGACTGGCCTGACAGAAACTCAGAAAAAAAGCCTGAGATAAATGAAGCTCTTACACGGTTTCAGCGTTCAAAAAATTAAGTCAAAGGAGGCACAGAGATGTGAGAAGCTATTTAAACTGAAACAGTATGTTTGACAACAGGGTCACTGCTATTCATTCAGGCAGCAGAAACCTGAAAGAATAACTGCTAAGTTCCTCCGTTTTTAGCTTTCTACCTTAGAGCTTGTAAATATTGGATGGTGTCTTTCAATGAAACACTAAAGGTAAGGATCTACATCACAGCTCTCAAACTCTAGCGTCCTGAAGAGCCGGTGTTCTGCAAATTTTTGGATACTATATGTTCAGGTCAAACATAGCTGAATAAAACGGCTGCAAACAAGTTTATCAGAGTCCCTCTTAAAGACTTGCTTTTTTTTAATCCCTCTCAATGGGGGTGACACTAGTCATTAGGGGGAGGGGGTTCTAAGGTTTTCCATATGTTCTCGTGGACTATGTACAGGACTTTTAATGAGGTTTTCAAACCTAAGAACAAAAACTGTCAAGCATGGAGGTGGTAGCATTATGCTATGGGTGTATTTAACTGCCAGTGGATTTAACAATAGCTCCCCTGATGAAGGAGGACTGCAGCCATATTCTGACTTACTCACTAGGTAACAATCGAGCAGAGCTTCAAACTATTTCATAATATTTCACGTTTTATCACTTATGGAGTAAAAAAATAAAAAAATGTGTCTGAAACTTTACAGAGACTAGAAAAAAAATTCATGAAGGACATGATGAGCGTCATATGTCCTTAATGTTGCCTGACGAAAATCAGTTTACGACAGTAACTGACTATATATTTCTAATGCAAACTTTATCAACATACAGATAAAGATTCTGATAAGAAAGCAAGTGCAGAAAAAATGTCAGCTAAAAGAACATTATTAACCAGTGGTGGTTATCTATAAAAGTAAAAAAACAAAACAAAAACAGAAGTGTGAGTTGACCAAATCAGGTTTTTTTTCTTTTTTCTATGACATCTGCACTCTGCGTTAGCATTGTCAAATCAAATCTATGTCCCTCTGGTGTTTCTGCCTTTAATATCAGTTTGACAGATGGGAATCTTTTCCTCCACTGGTCTGTTTTTCTGCTTCGCCATGGCTTGTCTGAGTAGCTTTGTTCCTCGTAAGATGAATCTCTCAGAGCATCTTCAGCAGCCGCTTCACAGTAAGGCCTCCGGACTCGAGCGTTAATCCATCATTATTTAAATGTTTCAAGACTCTTTGTTTTTGTACGAACAAAATATGGAGAAAATACCAAACACAAGAAGTAGAAGGAGGAGAACTGTACTGTAAATGAAACTGCATTTGGAGAAAGCCTAAAACCTTCACTTTAAGCCTTTTTCTTAACTATGAAGCTCTAAGACCTAAAATTTGAAAAAAAAAAAACATAGTCCCCTTTTTATTTATGAGCAAAATATAGCACATGTTGCTCTGCTTATTAAAGCGTGTTAATGGTCTTACCCTAGTCCAAGCGGTGGTCTCCATTCCAGCTTTTAGACAAACTGTAACGACCACATACTGCACAGAGGCACACAAACACCGGAGGGGGACGGGCACACAAACAAAAACAAGAGACCGCATTAGTACACTGGCGACTGTGGAGACAATAAACATTAATGCTGTACAGTAAACTCAGCAATGTCTGTTAAAATACCTCAGACCCCCACCAGCCCCTCTATACAAACACACATCAGACAGCATTCCTACACAGTACCTGTGTTAAAAAGAAAACACTCTACAGCTTTTAAAAAAATCTAACATTAAAGATAACAATGAATTTATGATAGACAGAGATAGGATGCAAAGGGGGAAAAAAGGAGGAAAGAAAGGATAGATTAAAGGTAAGGATGAAAGGACACCTGAAATCTCCACACAGTTTTACACTTCCATTAATTGGGGGCTTTAAATGGTTCATATTTTATCCCAGGTTTATATGAAAAAAACAAATCCTTTCAATGAGCTTTAGAAACAAGTTTGAATTTATCAAATGTTTTCTCTGATCCACTTATTAGAAATAGCAGAGAAGCTGATTAATTAATTACCCTACATAACAGCTGGATAAATATCCCTAAAAAAGCTGCACTTGGACCACATGTGCCCTGTAGACCTTCATAATCCATCCTGCTGTAATTCAGGCTAGTCGCTCGATTTGTTATTTTAGCAGAATTGGTTGAGTTCATTTAAACCGGTTAAAGTATCAAGCTAATGTTTTGTAATTTATACAAAGGATCTTAGAAAAGATCTTAGTTTATTATAAAACAGGTTTTTTTTTTTGTGTTTTTTGGGATCGTTATTTTGTAAAAAAAAATATATGTTTTTTTTTTTTTTTTACGTTTCCCTCATTGTAACCAAACAGTAACCTCAGATGAAAAGGAACTGGTCAGGATGTTGCGAGACAAGGCAGGAACCACCAAGGCTCAAGCTGATCATAAATTAGAAGACCAGACCCCCCCCCCCCCCCCCCCCCACCCCCCC
>JAUZNJ010066749.1:0-17294 GCA_034780135.1 Jordanella pulchra
TGGTGTCAGAGTTGTGCTGGATATATATATATATATATATATATATATATTTAAGGCTTTAATTGTTTGCTATGTAGGACACATTTAACATGGATCCACCAAACAGTGTAGGAACGTCCGACCCAAAGTAAATGATTGAAAATAGGCTACAGGCTTATAGATGCATCAGCATCAACTATAGAGGTGTCAGTCTGCTCATCAAATGATGTTTTACTTGTAAAGTGCTACTTAAAAAGGCTATTTCAAAGACATATTTGTAAGATATACATATTTTCAGTAAAAACTTAATGTCTTTTTAATTCTTTTCTGTGCAGCTTTTGTGTAGATTTGTTTCTATTTTAAATGGTCTCAAATATTTTATACCATCCTCGGGTTGCCAGCATCTCTGTCAGGATTTTAGTCCACAATCTTATTGTTGGTATCTGTTTCTTTAAAAGTTTTACAAGCATGTTTCTAATGTTGCTCCTCTCAGGAAAAAGTGGCCAAGGCCCAGGAGGTGAAGGACATCGCCATGTCCAGTCTGACTCAGGCTATCGAGGATGAAAAGAAGGAACAGTGGCGAGTTGAGGGAAGAGCAATGCTGTTTGACGCAAAGAGGGTAAGTACCACTGACTCTAGTCTAGAACCAGTGGTTCAGTGGGTTGTTTCACATGTTTATAGGAGTTGAGGGTTGTATTTAGGATTTGTGGAGAGCAAGAATCAAACAGAGACTTCATCCTGAAAAACCAAAACTGCAGCAACGTTTTTACGCTGCCTGCCCAAAGAAATCAATGTCTGTTGCTTCTGGTGTGAGGCGCGGTTGACTAAAAAATAAGACCTTTAAAATCATTATAAATATATTTCTAGTCTATAATATGCATCTAGAGAGGTGAAGAGGACACGTTTTTGTATTATAATACCAGCATCACTGCAGTGATAAGTTGTGCTTTTTTAAAAGTAGTAACTTTGTTGTTTGAGACTGAACTCTGCACAAATTTTAGCATTAATATAGTTAAAAAATGAATAACGATAGGAGTTAAAGTAAAATATTATTTCTAAACAATATTTATTGTTCTCTACTTTTTTAAAATTGTAACTTTTTTTATTATTTCATGGTAACCTAGGGCTTGACGATAATGAGGACAAAATTATACGACAATATTTTTATTAATTTTGTCAATACTAGGGGTGTCCTAAACTGATATTAATATCAGATATTGGTCCAATATTAAGTCAAAAAACTGATATAGGATTATGTCGCTCTGCATCTAAGATCTCCGATATCGACATGCTAATAGGAATACTGTGTAACTCGTTGGTTGATATCACATGGGTGAGTTGTTTTCAGACCTATTGGTGTTGACTGTTGTTCTCTGCTTCAGTAATATAACTTGATCAAACCTTTTTCTAAGATTCTGCATCACAAAATAAGTAATAAGAGCTTGTATAATTCATGCTATATCTGTATCGGTCTATTCTCAAAGCTGGAATGTCAGCATCTTGTATGAAATCGAAGAAGTTGTGTTGAGACGCCCCTAATCTATAAGGTATAATCCTAATATCCATATACAGTGAACCCTCGTTTTTTGCGGGGGTTACGTTCCAAAAATAACGTGTGATAGGCGAAATGCGTGAACAAGTAACCTTTATTTTTTTGCAATTATTATACAAGGAAACACTCAATAATACATTGAAACCAATGAACAGAACCTTTTTACACGCCCAAGTATTTGTTTGACAAATAAAAGTAGCCTACTGTATAAAGTTTTTTTTTACAAATAACTACTGTGCTGTAAAATAATCATTTTAATCATCAATACGAACTGAAGGCTTCAAATTGCGGAGATCAGCATCGCCCCATCGCGACCCGAGTCATTAGATTAGTAAATGAAAAATGATTATGAAAAAAAATGCAAAGTACCGAAGGACAAATCCTGACTCCCCTCTGTAGCGTTCTTTTCTTCTCAAGCCTGCATACGTGTAGATATTAAACCACAACGTTATATTGACACACAGGTAGAGAAGAAGCGGAGAGGCTGTTCAGCCAATCAGGATGCAGAACACAATGCATGATGCAAATCTGTGAAGCAGTGAGACCGTGGAAGGTGAACCGCGTTATAGAGAGGGTTCCCTGTAAATATAAAAGTATTAAACTGCTAAGAAAATCCCCAGTAGATGCCTGTAAAAACCTTTTGAAATTATTTTGGCCGATAAATCTTCTCCATTTTTTTTTTATTTGGAGATACAAGTTCAATAGCTTAATTCACATTTAATCTAACTAGGCCATTATCTCCCTCGCCCCATTTCTCAGTCTAAGGGTTCTTGCCTCTTTCACAGTCTCTCTGACAAATACGCCTTAACCTGACTTACTGTCCAGACCAAAGTTTCCCAAATGTAATGGTATGTTGGCGACACCCTGTATCCATTTATACAGCTCTTTTATTAATTTATTCTTTGTACCGCTTTTTTGTTTTTAAGACCTCACATTTTCCAGAGAATCAGAATATTTTTAAGAACCATTTATACCAAAGTTCCAACATCACTGACATCTGATGTTTGTGCTCTTCAGAATAACGTGGCCATGCTGTTGGAGACCAACTACAGGGAGAGGCTACACATGGTGACCAACGAGGTAAAGAGGCGCTTGGACTATCAGATCGCTCTTCAACATCTGCATCGCCGCATGGAGCAGGAACACATGATCAACTGGGTGGAGAAGAGCGTCATCGGCAGCATCACCCCTCAGCAGGTCAGTCCTGTTGTGAAAAGACCCCCGCCTCCTCATCATGGATGGAAAAATATTTTGGGCAATAAAGATAAGGGCCTCTTTATAGCTGAGTTGTTCCTGTGTTATTTATTTACTGTATTGGCTGTGATACAGGATAAGTGAGACTGAACTAAAATTTATTCTGTTTCATTTAAGAGGAAACAATATTTTGAAATTTGCTTTTAATATTTAAAGTTTTTATTGTAGGTTTTGTTTTGGTAAAGTGTCACCAACAACACATTTAACTTTGTGTCCTTATCTATGTAGGTGATATTAAGTAAAACACAAAAACGGAGAATCGGCAGGAAGTCAGTCGGTGCTTGATTAAGGATTTACTAATTAGCTAATGATCAGTTAGTCTGAGAGGATCTTCAAAATGTCGGTTTTAACACACATCTACTGTGACAGGATGTTCAATGGAACAAAGTTGTTTTGCTATTTATTTTAAATGATTTTTGGACTTAAAAGAAGAGAGATTTCAAAACAGTCGCCAGCTTATCAGGAGTGATTATCTCAGTAGGTTTTGTTCTTTAGATTTGATGCCAGGTGGATCATTTTTATTCTTGAAGAGCTTTTGATATAATTTATCGAACCAGGTTACATGTGGGAAAAAAGTTTGATGCTTCATTCCTCATTTTTGATCCAAAAACATCCAAATCTGAATTATACAGAGTAAAATACTTCTGATACTTAGATGTTGACTTTATCTTTGATTTTTCTGCTTCCCATCATGGGTTTTTGTCTAGCTGTTCAACAACTGTTTGTTGTTGTTTACTGATAAGGTGAAGCCCATAAATGTATGCCGCGTGTTAAAAAAGGTGACCTTTACTGGCCTTAAATGCCAAAGTTTTAGAGAGAAATGTTCAGCTCCATGTCTTTTTATTTTCATTCCAAGCTCAAATTTCTCACCTTTTTGGTTTATGGCTGCAGATTATAACGGTAAATGTGGAGAGATGCTACAATGACGCACTGATGAAATATGGTCCAACTAACAGGAAACAAATACTCTCTGTGTAAAGGCTCATTTTTCAAAATAAAAGCAGCATATTCCAATTTGTAGGTTGAATTAACACTAAATGCAAGTTTGTTTTTTCTAATGTTTGTGCAGGCAGGTTGAGGATGTGTAGAACTGGAACTGATGTAGATTCAAAATTAAGCTCTAAGTTTTTCCTTATTATTATTTATTTTTACAAACTCTGCTTTAAATAATCTGTATTTGTTTTAATAAACTCCTGTCTAATTCTTTTGATATATATTTTGCATGGAGGACGATCTAACCCTAGATGCCAGCCTAGTAACTGATCGGCCTGTTATCTTACTGCTGATACTGACCTTATTTTTCTGTTGTGATTTTATAGAACATTAACACAACAAAGTGAATGGGCTGTGCTAGAAAAACTAGAATACTAATGTTAAAAAAAAAAAAATGAAGTCTGGAAATTTACTTTAGAATTTAAACATTTGTAAGAACCCTGTGATTGAAAAAACTGAAGTTTAAAGAGCACAGGTTAGTTTATAACAGGACAATGAGGAAAAGACTGAACCAGTGTATTTGTTTGGGATGGTTGCCTGGAGAACGTACCTCCTATCCTGCGACATGTCAAACTAACCCACTGGTTTGTTTTATTAAAAATGTAAGAACTGCAATTGGATTTGGACAAATGGAAAACAACTTTTTATCTTTTTCTTTTTCTTTTCCCAGGAGAAGGAGAGCATTGCTAAATGCATTGCAGATCTAAAGGTGCTGGCTAAGACCACCCAGGCCAAAGCAACGGCTTAAACGTCCATGACCCTGAAGAAGACTACTCAGACCCTCAACTCATAGTTTCAAGACGAGACGTCGCATTTCTTTACAGAATGAACTATTCCTCAGTTGTCTCTTTCAACATGGGTGTGTACAGTATTTACACGTCAGATGGTAAAATAAATGGTTCTCTTATTCAACCTAAACTGTGATCTGGTGTTTTCTTTTCATTTCCTGATAAAGTGTTTCCCTGTTTGCTCTATTAGCTGTTCACTGATGTAAAGGAACATGTTTGAGCCACATTATTGCATAAACAGAACTACCCTTGAGACCTTTGATACGTCTAAAGGCGGCTATATAAAGCTGCACCTACCCTTTGGAATCATAATGAGTTGCGGCGTTCTGCTCCTCAGATGACTAATCTGGCCCCCCTTCCCTCGATCCGTCACACCTGACATTGCACTTTGATCCTTGAGCTTTGAAGCGAAACTCAAGAAAATTTTCTGAGCCCTCGTCTTGTGAATCAGATGTTTTCTGCCATGAGACGCGTCAGAGGGAAATAGTTCTTGAAAGAAAGCAGCGATGCCTGGAGCGAAGCTGAAACTCTGAGGTGAGGACTGGATGGTGAATGTCTGCCACTTTTATTCCAATAGAGGCTGATATGGAGCGAGGACAAATGGACGTTATTATTGGCAGCCTTGCTTCCTGTTTTTAACATTGGAAATGGATTTGCTTTTACAGAAAATGGCTCATCTTTTACAATCATGCGTCATTTCACATCTTTAAGAAAGTATTGAGTTAAAATTCAGGACTTGGTTCTTTTTTTGTTCGAAATTCCAATCCTTTTTTATTTTGTTTTGCAAAAGAAGCTTGAACTTAATGTCTTAGGCTTCAGCCTTGAACCAATGCTGAATAATTCAATGCTGGTCCACCATCAGCCTTTGCAGTCATGAGGAAAAGCTGCTCATTCAACATTGTTGATTTAAACCCTGAACTTGTCACAAACCCTGCAACTGATTAACTTAGTATTGCCCTGGTAGGACAGTCAATCTCTGAATTTCTCTTGTTTGCTTCCTTTTCGGTTAACATTGTCCATGATAGGTCCTCACTAAAGAGGTTCATACTGCTGAAAATAAAGCCTACAGGTCTTTATTCTAGTGGGAAAGCTGCTGCTTTCAGGAGAGAAAGTATTTTATTACCTGTCAAGAGTTAAATCAGAAAAAGATTGAATATCAATGTGAGGATTGAGTGAGGAGGCAAACTACAAGGTGCCTGCGTCTCAAAATATTGTTCAGTATAAGTTACAGAAATAGTTAAGGAGCCATAGTTTAAAGAAATAAAGAAATCGATAATCCTGAAAAAGATGTTAAAACCAATCATCAAGTTGAAATATTAAAACTGGTTTGAAGAAACACTAGTTTTAATATTTGGTCATTTAAATATTAATTACTGAAAAGAGTGTGTAGGTAGGTAGTGTCCAAAAACTGTACTCATGTAAGAGCAGCAATACTTCATAATATTTGTACTCAATCAAAAGTAAAAAGTAATCATCCAATAAATTTCTCAAGAGAGAAAAAGTAATTGGAGGAAAAAGGCTACTCAAGTACTGCGTAGCTAATAACATCTGATTTAATGTTTTAAAGATGTCGCATATTTACAAAAAGTTATCCCTAAATTTTGAAACTGAGATGAAAATATTATATTTGACAGTTATTTTTTTTCTGTTATTTAACCAGCACAGTGCAGAAGGTGAAATATCTTGGAGCTGATGACTGTAATGAATTCAATCTCATATCTAGATCCAGGTCACTAGATATGAAGGTAGCTGCCTCAAATCCAGTTTAGTAAAACTGTTTATCCACAAGCAGATTTAAAGTAGTCTTTTATCTGACTGAAAGTCATGCTACTAGTGAACCAGCCAAAGTACCAACCTGAAACCGGCAGCGAATCTGTGGAGGAAACTAAAGATTAGTGTGATGGCAGAGAGGTCTTCTGACCTCCAAGACTCCTCCATTCTAAAATGAAAGTTTTATTTCCCAATTTATACATAATGTTTTAAAAACGTGTGCTCCCTTTTCACAGATATATTATTTAAAGAGATCTCTGTTTTATTTCCAATCAGAAATAGTTATTTGTTGAATGAAAAAGCCACCAAGCCTAAACTGTTGGTCGTTAGCTGTGCTCTCATAAAGTGGTTAAATCAGACTATCCAATATAAACATACAACTGATACTAGTTTGTGAATTTGCAATGGATCTAGAAGCTTTAATACAAGAACATTTGTGAAGATGTAAATCATATGCATTGAAATGACATCACTGTGATCTAATAGAGACATAAAGTCTTCATCTTCTGTTCTTCTCAGAGGTCCTTTTTTATGCCCGTTGGAGTAAATACCAAGTTATCTCTGCAGTGGTGAAGTCTGAACCCCAGTAGATCCACAATGTTTGGAAACAGCCGTCCTTTCTCCTACTCCTCGGGGTAAGTTCAACCAGCAGGCGTGTTTGCATTCACTAGCATCCAATTACAAAGATTCAGAGCTTTCTCACTCTTAGAAACCTTGCTGATTAAAACCTAACCGGTCAGCTCATGTTTTTTATGCCTCCCTTCCAAGAAACCCAACTTTTCCGGCTTTTAAAGCTTCAGGTTTGATGAAAATTCGAGTTTGTTTTTAGAGTGTGGATGTCCAGACTAGTCCAGTTTAAGAAACATGTATTTTGCCTCTTTAGTCAGACCTGGATCATTCAGATATAAAAAGGATCCTTCATTTATAGGACAGCCTGTGTTGGACTATAAGACGTTTTTTTATTTGCAGTCTGTCATTTAGTAACTTATTATCCCCATTTCATCTGCTCAATCTATGAGAAATTACTATAGGTTTCCTAGTTTTACAAACGTGAAAGGTTTTTTTAGCAGCTTCACTGTGATTTATTTTCATACAGCAGATGCTTGTTGAATTTTGTCTGCTGCATTGTTTTCCATTTTTCAAAGATATCACCATGTTTATTAGCTGTATATGGGGTTTTAAACCTGGAAACATGTCTGTTCTTCACCTTCGGACTACCTTACGTTTTTAACCTGCTGTAGAAGATACTGTAATGATTAAATAGGAGAAATTTGCTAAAAAGTGAAGACAAACCAGTTAAAATTATTGCAAAACATTAGAAATAAGTCTTTTCTCTGTGGAGGTGAAATATAAGGAAACTGTTTGTTTGTTTGTTACAATACTGAGGACAAATTTGAAGAAAAACATTTTCTAATTAGCCTTCATTTTTGAAAAGGTGATCAACCAAATCAAAAACACTATTTATATTTTACTGTCTTCTCCTATTTCTTCTTTATCAGGGGTTTCAGCTCAGATGACTACTCCCAGAGGAGAGCCTTTAACCAAGATGAGCCCAAAGAATCCCTGTTTCACAGAAACAGCATGTCCAGACCTAGTGGAAGATCCATATACAGTATGTCCAGACATAAAAGCATGCCTCCTATTAATTATTTTCACTTACGTTTTTGTTTAAAATAAAAAAATGAAAAAAAGAAATTTGAAGCATTCTTTTTTTTTTAGTGCAGAGAAAGGAATATGCCGAGACGCTCAACAGAAACTCAGAAAGCTTTCAAGTCAGAGTGGAGGTAGATATCTGCTCCTGTGTCAGGATCTACTCATTATTACTGCCTCCGTTTTAACACCTCTCTATAAAATCCTTCCCCCTCCCCACAGCATTTGTTCATCTGCGATATTGATGGCCAGGAGGTGAGATCGGAGGAAGACTGTGTGGCCAAACTGAAGCGGCTTGATGGCAAAGGTCGTCTGTGGCCCCAAGAGATGTACTTAGAGATAAAAGGAGCCTATCTAATCCTCTGTGACATTGAGACAAAGGTTGGTGATAGACAGATTAATAATTATTTGAACACTTTGATAAATAGAAGTTAAACTATTATATTAATCCATCAGAGGTTAAATAAGATAACATGACCTTTCCATACATTTAAAGACGTGCTACTGTCAAGTTACTTTATTTGGGAATAAGAGTCCGGTCTGATGAAACCGATAATAATATAGAGGAACAACAAAGTAAATCTAGAATCCAGGCTAAGAGGACATTTCTGTTGTCACCACAATGATGGTCATTTAATTCCTTTATCAGCACCATGTTTTACCATCTATAAAAGGCATGACTTTTATATATATAAAAAAAATCAGATCTTTCTCATTTCGTCTGTCTGGTAAGTCTTATAAGACTATTTCACACAATCTGGAGTCCATTATTTTACCTTAAGAAGATTGATTTGATCAGATGAAAACACTGAATACCCAGAAGATGGCGTCCAGCAAACTTACCCCATATCCCAAAAAGTTTCACCAATCATTAAAAAAAGAAACATGAAAACAGCAGAGATGATAGAAAATGTAAAAAAGACAAAAAAAAACACCAAATGTAAAGCAAAAGACCAGGTGACATTGCAACCTGTTCTCCAAAGGTCACAAGTGGGTCATATCCAGAATCCTGTGGAGTCATATATAACTGGATTGTATCGTGGAAACATTTGTAATATGTATGAAGTAGATACGTATAACCTAACCTAGACTAGAAAATGGCACCTTTGATCTAATTTATACATTTATATGTATAATTATGTGGAGCAGAGACTGCCAAAGCTTTATCAGAGTTTGGATTATTTTATCTTCAGCTCAGATTTAGACATTTAGTTAACCTTTAGTGTATACGGTAACAAAAAAATGTTTATGTTTAAAAAAGAACCCCAAACTTTCAGAAACTCAAATTTGTAACTCAAGCAATGATGTTTTAAAGCAATATTAAAGGACAAAAACTGTTTTAAATCTAGACTAAGAGCCACTTTTATGTTTTAAAGTTCATAAAGTCTGGGTTGATATACATACACATACATTGATATATACAATAAAATGCACACAGTTTTAAAAAGTTTATCCTTTTTTTTGGTTTGTTTTAGATGATGGATTTTCTATTTTTACAAGAGATATACACATTTATTTAGTGAAGAAACACTGTCAAGAGCCAGAGCGAACAAACATAGGTTCCAGCTTTTCGCTGCTTCATCCCAGTAAAAAGATACTGAGGCGCTCTGGCATCTAAACAGGACGCCCGTCTGTGTTTGTATCTTTGGGGGATTTTCTGGACACGTCCCACTTTAAGGGGGACCTCAAGGAGGAGCCAAACCTTACAGGAGAGGCTATATCTGGCCTGGGAAGACAAACTCACTCCCCTGAAACGTCCTGTCTGATAAAAAAACAAGAACAAACATAGGTTTGACCAGTCCTAACATAGCACTTTTATGCTTCTCTTAATCTATTTTTGTATGTTTTTATCTGCTGGGTGTGCAGGTGGCGCAGTGGTTAGCACGTACGACCCATGTACGGAGGCCTTAGTCCTCAATGCGGGTGACCCGGGTTTGAATCCAGCTTGTGGTCGGTTCCTGCATGTCTCTCCCCCTCTCTGATACCTCCTTTCCTGTCGTCCTACTGTCTGAAAAAACGAGCCACTAGATATCAATTCCAATGTTCCACGTCTCTTTCAGTCTGGACAAAAGGCCACATCGCCCTCATAAAAAGCTGCCAGTCTGTCAGTAAATTCTCTCTCTCAAATATTTCTAAAAGAACCTCTGAAAAGCTAAATTTGACTCTTTTAGGAGAACAAAAAGACTTTCTTTCAGGCATTTTGTAACTAGTGATTATGGATATGGTTCTGTTTAAACCGGTTGACTAATATGCAGCCACTTATCCATCATGCAGGCAGAGTTGGATTCGATCCCTCTGATGGGCATCATGCAAACCAGTGCCGTGCTGGACAGCTGCGCCTACAACTCCCTGCTGACAATAACTATGCAGGAACCTAGGAAGCGTTTTCCTCAGGTCTTCATGTTCCAGTGTGAGGAAACTGGGGTGAGTTCTCTTGCATTATACAACAACCCTTTACTTTGATCTGGAGGGTCCAAAACCTGAAAATAAAATGTATATAATGGATATGTGTATAAACTGTCAGGTTATGATAAAAGGGAGGTCTCTGTTTTATCAGGCAGAGGTGATTAAGGCCGATCTCGACAAGATACTGCAGCGAGTTGGTGACATAGCTCCTCACAGAGGGACGCCTGACATCAGGTAAGCAAGAAACATCTTCAAACATTAACTAGGATCCAGTTTATGAGAAAACTGAAGAAATTCAAATGTAGTTCATGTCTCTTCTACAAATGATCTTGAATGTCTCCTCAGTCGGGAGAACTCGAGAAGCTTCCGGCAGAACGGGCCCCATCTGTTTCAGCAGGAAGCGAACCTGCCCCCGCCGGACTACGTGGCCCCTCAGAGGCAAAACAGTCAGCAAGGTAAGCTCAAAGCCAAGAGGAAACATAAGGATCAGAGAAGGTTAGAGAACAAAAACATCATGGAGATCCAGGGATAAGGCAGACAGGTCATTAGTAATGACATCAGTTACAGGGTTTGGGTTGGAGAAGCAGTGGCAGCATAAACTTTACAAATCTCCATGTATGAAACATGGTGGTGGCCGCGTCATGATGTGGAGATTATTTCCTTCGGCAGGTCAGAGCTGGATCCGTTTCTGATCTGGAGACATCTAGATGAATTAAAACGTTTTAGAAACAAAACAGAATTAAAACCTAGAGATGGAAAGAAAATCAACAACAACAAACTTCCTTCAGGGTGGGTTACCATGGAGATGCTGTGCAGACTATTGTAGGATTTAAGAAGCCAGAAAAATTCACCCGGGTTTCCTCAGATGGTTTTAATTCATTTTATTAATGGTGTTTGTCTTTCAAGCGATAAAGGAACTATGTCTTAAACCTGAAGACACTCAGCACTTTAATACAGACCTACATCGAGTTCAAAAAGCTTTTCTCCCTATAAAAGTGAACAGAAACCATAGCCCTGGTAGTATCTGTATCTGTCACTGCAGACACAGCATATTCCAGCCTTCTGAGAAGATTTCTCTGTTTCCTTCCTAAAATCCAGCCTTCACACTAAAACTGTTGCTGCTTTCAAACCAGTAGCTCTAAACTCAGTTTGAATGATTGATTTATAAAAAGGGATTAATCGTTTAATTTAAAAAACACTCAGAGCATAATGTGGACCCCATGCAGTTTGTATTTTAATCTCTCACAGATGAGCAGAAGAAGCAGCCGATTAAATTATCTTCTTTAAACACGTTTTTCTTCAACTCGGACAATAATCCAACCTCCTCTTTTAGTCAGATGGATATTACAACAGTTGATTTAGGCAACAATATGTTGGGCTGGATTTGGGATTATTTTAACTAATAAGAAACAGAGAGTGAAGGTAAATGGTTTCCTCTCAGCAAACATTTGTTGGATTAGTCAAAACTTCAGGTTAGCACAGGGAAAAAAACAAAGATATGGTGATAACATAATAAAAAATATGGAGACTGTATAAACATAAAGGCATCTTAATCAAAACTTGTTTTTACTTTTTTATAGGGATGGCTAAAATCATCCGTTAATATAGACACCCTTGTTTAAATAAACATGTACCTATCTTTGTGTTTTTAACCTTATTTCCATTTAGATTACATACCTGAGCCACGTCCTTATTCTCCCCAAGAAGAGATGTCTCATTATTCAGATAATCATGATGCAGAGATGGCTTTTCAGCGGGCAGAGATAGACAGGAGCATGGTGAGTGCTGTGAACTCTTCTTCATACTCATCTGTTTGCACAAAATCATTAACCCAAAACCTCGCTTAATGCTTCAGCTGCTTACATGTATGTTTTTATTTCTTTCCTCAGGAGATTTTTAACCACATTATAGTCGATTTGGAGATCTTTATCGGCAAAGTGACTCAAGCTTTAAATGCGCCGCCGGAGAAAGCAGGCAAGAGCAAGAAAAAGATCTCTAAGAAGAAAAAGGCCCAGTCAAATGGTAAACATTCGCCACAGATCAAGTGTAGATAAAAGACCTTGATGAATTTATGATGGGACTGTGTTTCTGCTGCAGCACCAGTGGCCAATCTGCCACAGTGGCAAGAATATGCTGCGTATCTTCAGAAAATCAAATATGGATTCAATCTGCTGGTAAGAAATAGTTTGTTTTATAGAGATTCTAGATGATTTAGAAAGAGTTTGGCTGCAGTGGTGAAAAACAACGTTTTTCTTGATATTACAGCCCCAGCTGAATAGCGCTCTGAGCAACCCCAGCGCTGCTGAATATGTGCATTTCTTCTTCAGTTATCTGCACTTGGTAAGATCATCATACTCTAGGTATTTCCATTGTACCCGTACTTTTCTGTCTCAGCTGTGACACTGCATGCTTAATCTTTCCACAGACATTTCCCCATTACCCCGCTGATCTTCCTATGTCAGTCGTCTCCCCCCTGCTGACTCAGGAGGCCGTGGAGATGCTCCATCTTGTGCTGAACCCACAGGAGAAGCAACTGTGGGGCGCTCTGGGAGATTGCTGGGCCATCCCAAGGTAGGGAGACTTTTACAAGCATCGAGTTCTTTTTTATTTCACAAAGCCTGTAAAAAATACAAGCCACTGACGTGGGTCCTTGACCTGCCACTCCTAAACCTTGGGCGTAGGCATCCAGCAGCATATCGGTCAACACAGGTCAGAGTTGAAGTTGATTTCCAAACAGAAGAAGAAATGTTAGAGAACATGACGCATAGCTGGAAAAATAAAACAAATTCAACAAATCAGAGGTGTGTTTTTAGGTGTTGGAAGGTTAGGTGTTTTTTAGACTGCTGTTGAGGAAAATTTTAATCTGTTTCATGTTACTTCATGTTACAAACACAAACCTCTATTGGATTTTATGTGATAGATGAACAAAAAATGACACAATAAAATGATTGAAAAGGTTCTGATGAATTGGGTGAATTTAGTTTCATCTGAAAGTTTGCAAATCTAGAGAAAATAAGATCTACTCTTTGTGTAATAGCGCAAGCATAGTTAAATTAGGACACCATTGGTGACTGAGTACTTTGGAATTATCACAGCTACCAAATTTAGGTCCAAGGATATCCTATGATCTAAATCATTGGATTACCAGTTCTGGTTGTATGTCTAAGGTTACTGTCCTCCTGGAAGCTGAACCAAGATCAGATCTTTTTGCAGTGTCTAGCTTTTTTTAAAAAAAAATTATTCCTTTTAATAGATCAAATTTAACAGCTACCTTATATATTTTACCCAGGTGACCTTTGTCTAATAATTAAACGTATTTGATCAATAACAGAATAAATCTTTAACTCGATCTAAAAACCCTTCTTTCTCCTTCCAGGTCCGACTGGCCGGATAATAATGTCCCCCCTTACATCCCAGAGTTTTATGATGGCTGGCAGCCTCCTGCGCCCCTCCACCCTCCTCCTGCGCCTCGTCAGAACCGTCCATTGAGCAGAGGCAACAGCCAGCGTTTTCCACCGGGCGAACCTGTAGATCCAATGAGCAACAGCCAGGGCTACTCCCCCAGAGCTGTGCTTCGACGGCCTGAGGAGGTGAACGCTTATCTAATCACCAATCACAGGGTGTCGACGGCCTCAGCAACAGATCCAGTTGTGCTTTACAAGAAATGATTCACCTGTTCACACAACACCATTAAACTCTCTGTGTTTTTTACATAACAGATACGACTATGAACCTTTAAGCAGTGAAAGTTTCCATTATTTACTTTAGAATACGAGGCTGTTTAAATCCCTGCTACAGTTTTCCACAGCTGTTTACATTACCCTGCATTGAAACAGGTTTAACTTGAGGAAACAATAGAAATGTCCTCTCGTTCTTATCGTGTTGCACTTTGCGCCTTTTACAGCCCATGTCCAATGGTCCAATGAGCTCACCTCCACCTCGACGGTGAGTTTTATCAGCAGTAGCTGCAGGGTTGCATACGACAAACATTTCCTCCTTTCCCACCGTTTGTTTTTTTCCCCCTCAGCTATTATGAAACGGTTGAACAGAATATGTTGTTTCCTATGGTTTCAGGCCGACCGAGCCTCCGCTCTACATGCGTGTCATGTACAACTTCTCAGCAAGGAACAACCAGGAGCTGTCTGTCATGCAGGGAGAGGTGGTCCAGGTATGAAAAGAAAACTTGATTTAAAAAAAAAAAAAAGCTAAATCTGTTGATGTAATGCTGCATACATTTTTTACTTTAGTTATATCTCCAGTTATAGTATTGATTACATGTTGTTTGAACCTAACAGGGGCGTTTGTTTTCACCCACACAAGAGACCCGTAGTTACTGTCACAAAGCTGCAGACATCCTCTGCTAAAAATATCCGATTAAGAAATTGTCTCTGATCAGTCTTGGCTTTTATTCTTACAATGAATTACAGCTGTAAGCGTATAAGGGTATTTGTAAAGTCCAATGATCTCTGGTCCTCATTTGCAGGTGATTCACAAATCTCGGCCATGGTGGCTTGTTCGAAACAAGCGCAATGAGGAAGGTAACATTCCTCCAAATGTTTTGGAGCCACTTGAGAATGAGCCATACATGGACGACCAGGGGGTGAGCCAAACGCTATGGAGAAACAAAAAAAACCCTAAAAAACAGAACAGATTTCACACATTAGAGCTTATTCTCCCCATTATGCTTTGCAGTGGGACTCACGCAGCACCGTTACTCTGGACTACAACTCTAACCCAGCAGAAGTGAAGGCATGGCTTGAGTCCAAAGGTTTCAATAAAATGTAAGGACTCAGCTTCTCTGACTTTAAGATATTTATTCTGTCAAGAAGTAATTTTTTTTAGTAATAAAAAAGACAACTAACTGGAATTGCTTTGTTTTCCCTCTTCTCTTGGACAGCACCATCTCCAGCCTCGGTGTCCTGACTGGAAGACTGCTGCTGGGGATGTCCAAAGAGGAGATCAGGGCTGTGTGTCCAGAGGAAGCTGGAAAAGTCAGCTTCCATCTTCACACTGTAAAGACCTCACTTGCAGTAAGTTACGTTCCCTCATAACTTGATGCAATTATCAATGTTTGTTGAGCTAACAATGCTTTGGCACACTCTAATAACTGTAGGAACATGGATGTAATTTTAAAAGTGAAGTGCACCGATAGGTAGAACTAAACTCTGTTTAGTCATTTATATTGCTCACTATTTAATAGCAGTTCGAGGCTTTAAAATTAAGTCTAAATCTGTACATATACCCTATAAAAGACAGACGCAAAAAGCAGCTGAGCTTTACTCTGCATCTATAACCAGACAAACTGCAAAAAAGTCAACATTAAAAAAATATCTTTCCTTCTGAGGCGTAAATCTTAATTTCTCAAGAAACGCAATATTAAGCAACATTAACAGAGATAAAATGTTGTAGATTAATGCCAACACTATACACATATTAAAGCAATGTTTAAGTTTTAAACATTGCTGGAAGAATGAATAACAATACTGAGAGGATCAACCGGAACTAAAGATTAGGGTGATGGTGAGGAGGCTCTCAAACCTTTAAGACTTTAAGCTCATTAAAGTTAAATTATCAGAATACCCGTGGAAAAATGCGTAATGGGATGGCAATGGGTGGATATATGCTCAAAAATATATGGTAATAATTATCAGTTTCAAAACATGATATACATTTCTTTAAAGGAATAAATGTATAATTCTTCAAGAACCTTAGATGTGTGCCAAAGAGCTAAACATTCACTGCTGGTTGTCAGAGCTCGAAAATGAGAGAAACATATTTAATTGTAGCTTTTCTAAGATAAAAAAAATGAGTAGAGTCCCAGCGGAGTTCATCGGATGTAGGGGAGACGTGCTGACCACAGGTGGCAGGTTTTTCTTCAGCTATGAGCTCCTATGATTTCTCCAACTCTCTTAGTATATATAGTATTTTTCCCCATGGAAACAGAAAATGATCCACCAATAATTTCACACAAATGGTTTAAAATATGGAGTTTTTTCTTTTGAAATAAAAAGAATAATTTTAAAGGTTCAATCAGATTACGCTGCAAAAAGGAATATTTTCAAACTTCAACAAGAATGTCAAATACACTGGCTACCGCTGTATTTTATTTATGAAACCAGAGCCTCCTAATATGAGTTAGCCTATCTACACATGGGAAAATATACCTTAATATAGTCTCAAATATTTGTATTAAAGTATTGGAAAAGAAAATGATCTACTCAGAATCGTAAAATTAAAACTGTAAGCCACCCAGTAGGGAGAATAGTCTGTATTTACCTGTCATTAACCCCCCTGGATTATCAGATTACATCCCAGCGTGTATAAAACATCTGTGCTTCAGTAATGCGTCCCGTTTTGTCTCGCAGCTCTCCGAAGAGCAGTCACAAATGTACAACAGCCGCTACTGACGGCAGTGATTCTCAAACATCTGGACTCCATGGCAGTTCTTGATGATCTGTTCTCACTCGCAGCATCGTCTGAACTTCATCCTATTCAGCTTTTTATTTTTTATTTTATAAATTTTGGACTAGAGATCAACTGATACAGGTCTTTAAAGGCTGATGCCAATACCGATTATTTTGACATCAGTCCAGCTGATTTGTGCAGGAGATATTTTTGGCCTGGTTCTTGGAGCTGATTTTTTTTCTTTCTGCCTTCATTTACATGATTAAAATGACACAATGATAACAAATGTTACACAAGTTTTTTCAATTTGAACAAAAAGTCATACACTCAAAACCTTTCACCCAAATTTTGAGATTAATGCTATTTTATTGCATAACAAATTCCCATCTACTTTAGATAATTTAAACATAAATCTCTTACTCTAAATTAATACTAATTGGTGTATTTATTTAAAATACCTAAAGTTTATTGTTTTAATTGCATAATAACCAGGTTAC
>JAUZNJ010066760.1:0-23946 GCA_034780135.1 Jordanella pulchra
CTCACACCTGTTAAGAATACTTATTATCTCACCTTCCGATGCCACGTTTAATGTAACTGGTAAATGTCAATATGAGTTGGAAGTTCGTATTCATGTTTGTATGTTGTTATTGAAAAAATAAATAAAAATAAAGTTCAAAAAAAAAAAACAAGCAAATGGAAGCGAACATAAATCTGACATTTCTTATACAAAAAAAATGGTAATAAGAAAAAAAGAGAAGAATCTAAACTACTCAACTAGTTCACAGCACTTTAAACGCTGATCGAGATGATAAATTGCTCCAAACTTGGATCGGTTTGTTTTGATGATTTTGTACTTTGATAAACAGCAGGAAGGATAAAACTGCCTTCCAGCTAACATCTCAAACATTTTCCTCCTCCCTGTGTCTTTAGATAGCGGCAAGCGAAAAAAGAAAGGCACCGAGCTGGAGCAGATCGACTGCACCCCTCCAGAACACATCTTGCCCGGCAGCAAAGAGCGCCCCCTGGTGCCCCTCCAGCCACAGAACAAAGACTGGAAGGTTAGCAATGACAAAATGCATTGCCTCACCTCTTTAGATGCTGACGTAACCTGAGGGCAAAAAGGGAAGCTCATGTTTATGTGACGTCATCCACAGCCCATGCAATGCCTGAAGGTCCTGACCATGAGTGGCTGGAATCCTCCGCCTGGAAACAGGAAGATGCACGGCGACCTCATGTACCTCTACATCGTGACGGTGGAGGAGCGTCATGTGAGCATCACGGCCTCAACTCGAGGCTTCTACCTCAATCAGTGAGTCTCCAATCACTTCCATCTCTGCGGAGGAAATGTAGGGATTTAATCAGGCTTGGAAAGTTCCTGTTGTTTTATTTTCATGAATCAAGAAAAGGCGTTTAAATCCCCCACTCAGAGGGGGTAGATGATTGGAAGTAGAAGACATGTGATAGTTCTTTAAGGAAAGATGTGATTTAGGCATAAAAAACAAAATACAGAACGACACGATAACTTTTTAGAAAAAGAAACAAACTGATTATTTAAGGTTTCAAGTGAAAATGTGAATTGTTGCTGTTTGCGTTGCAGATCCACAACCTACACCTTCAACCCCAAACCAGCCAACCCAAGCTTCCTGAGCCACTCTCTGGTGGAGCTGCTGAGCCAGATCAGCCCAGCCTTCAAGAAGAACTTCACCTCGCTGCAAAAGAAAAGGTTTAAACATCATTTTATTCAAGTCTGAAAACACCTATAGATAACATTAATTTGATAAAAGACCTTAAAGAAACTAATTGACGCTCAGAAACAGAACTCCAGATCTGATTGAAACTAGTCAAAGGAAATAAAACAAACAAAAAAAAATGTGTGCATATTAGATGGTTGGCATACAGTCAAGATTTTACTCCAAATAAAAACGGATAAAAGGCCCCTTAAGGAACTTTTAAGACATCAAACTTACAAAAAGTGTTATGCTTTTACAAAACTCTGGTAGAGACTCCAAGTCAACATTGCACTTAGTTTTAAATGTTGTTTTTGTAAAACATGCATGTTAAGTATGATGCTAACTGCTAGCAGAAAGGCTCTCACTAGGAAATGGAGTAGCTGTGATTCAGGATGTCCTTTTGAAGGACGAACTGACATTTACACGGAGACTGGAGCCGGAAAAATGTTAAGATGTCGGAAAATTTCAAGATCTCTAAACAAGTGAAATGAAACGAAACCAGTTTTTCTCTTGCTACTTAACCTTTTATTTTTATTTTCCTTTTTTTGTCTTATCATGATCATATGTTCTTTGCTTTATACCAAAGGTCTGCAGTTTACAGCTAAATAAAAGATGTTTAGAGCCAAAATATTCCATGACTTTTTAATAAAACGCATCGTTTTATTGGGAAATATCTGCTGTAGGAAATCTGTCCTCATATTAAACAACAAACAGATTTTTTTGTGTAATATAACATTTAATATAAGGGTGTGGATTTTCTTCTATAAGATATTATCTGATGTAAAAATAAAGGTTATAAATAATCTAAAATTAAAGAACAAAAAAGACTATTTCCTAGCTAATAACAGGAAAATACACCTAAAAACATTATTCTGTTAAGTTTAATATCATTCTATTGTCAAAATTAAATGAATTTTTTTCTAGGACTAGTACTTGCTATTATAATGAATTCAAAACGATTATTTGGCTTATCTATAATTTTTTCCACAATAAAAAGTTTTTGTAGATGATGAAAGAGTCACTTGTGGCTCTGAAGCTGCAGGTTGCAGAATGCTGAATAATACCATGCAAACAGCTTCAACATGTTTGTTTCTTGTTGTTTAAAATAAATAGAAAAAATAACTCAAAAAGAAACGATCTGTTTAATACTTTATTCCTAATGTCATCTTAGCATGTTTGGATGAGTTGTCCCTGCTGTGTTACTAGTGAAAGAAGCTGTGCTCTGCTGGTTCTTCTATCAATAAATGGGAATAATTCACATGAACATTGAGCTTTATGATTTAAACATATTGAAAGGAGCCAAACAGTTGACAGTTTTTTTTTTTTTTTTTTTTCCCCTGCAGAGTCCAGAGACACCCGTTTGAGAGGATAGCCACTCCTTTCCAGGTGTACAGCTGGACGGCTCCGCAGGTGGACCATGCAATGGACTGCGTCCGAGCTGAGGATGCCTACACCTCCCGCCTTGGTTATGAGGAGCACATACCAGGACAGGTGGGTGGAGCTAAATCCAGCTGGGGATCTTATTAATAGGAGCCTCCGTTGTTGAAATGTGTTTTTCTGTGCCTGAAGACCAGAGATTGGAACGAGGAGCTGCAGACCACCAGGGAGCTGCCACGGAAGAACTTACCCGAGCGACTGCTGCGTGAGAGAGCCATCTTCAAGGTGCTGCTGAGCTCTTCTGGTCTTTGACGCAAACGTGGATCTAGTTTGTTTCATAGTGTGTCTGTTTTCCTCACAAAGGTCCACAGCGACTTTGCAGCCGCTGCCACTCGTGGCGCCATGGCAGTGATTGACGGCAATGTGATGGCAATCAACCCTGGCGAGGAAACTCGCATGCAGATGTTCATCTGGAACAACATCTTCTTCAGCCTGGGCTTCGACGTGCGGGACCACTATCGCGAGCTAGGTGGCGACGCCGCCGCCCACGCCGCACCGACAAATGACTTGAACGGAGTGCGGGCTTATGGGGCGGTGGATGTGGAGGGCCTGTACACCCTGGGGACGGTGGTGGTGGACTACAGAGGCTACAGAGTAACGGCGCAGTCCATCATCCCAGGGATCCTGGAGCGCGAGCAGGAGCAGAGCGTCATCTACGGCTCCATTGATTTCGGGAAGACTGTTGTGTCTCACAGCAAATACCTGGAGCTGCTTGATAAAACCAGCCGGCCTTTAAAGGTCGGTTACTGCTGAGTTCACTGCAAAATTTGGGGTTTTCTCTGGTTTAGTTTTTGAGTTCCTGTAGCTATTTCATTATTATGAGATACCGAAGTCATGATGATGGTATATCATTGCTGTGACTTGGATATCTCATTATTAAGAGTTATTTTTTTATTTTTTTTAATTTATTTATTTATTTTTTTGTACTTATTTGTTTTGAAATAGGCTTCCATACAAATGAGTGTTCATTGCTCCCTACATTACAGTTTATTAAGGGCTTAATGCTCGGACAGAGAATTACAAAGTATTTTTTCTCTTTAGGACATTTTGAGTTTTGCAAAAATCGATGAGAACAAACAGTCATTGCACTTTAAACATATCGAACACGGCAGTCGATTGTCTGCAAGAATATGCAGCAATAAAAACATATTTTTCTTTATCCCCTGTGAAATACTTATTCTATTTGTGCAGCGTATGTAGAGGTCATTGCTTGTTCATGTCACTTGAATCACATGATCTACAGAAGAGAAGAAGTAGTTGGAGGATGGTGGCGCCCTCTAGAGCCCTAGTGGGCTAAAATATGACTACATCTCATGCGTTTAGATCAGAGCTATTTTGTGAACAGCCGTATTCGTGTAGAATATGAATAGCAATTCTTCTCTAATAAAAAAAACAAAAAACATACAGTGTTTTCAAAATTAGCAGTAATATCGAGATAGTTTTATGCATTCCTAATGGAAACAAGCTACTGGCTCTAGCTGATCATCTATCACTGTCATCTTACCTCTATTCACCCTCTAACACGACGCCGCTCTGCAGAATCGGATTCATTACAATATTCGGTCTGTTTCACTCGAAGGCCGACTGTTAACTGAAATGTTTTCCTTGCTGTAAAAACAGACCCTTTAGTTGAAAGCTGTGCCGTTTCCAGATGTTTCTGTATTATTTTGTTTACTCTGCAGTTAAAAACGAAATATGTTTCGGTAATTCCTCTTCTCTATACTCTTTACATTGGGATCAGTAGCTCATCAACGTTTCATCTTCTCCCTGTGAATTTCAGGTCCTGTGCCACAAGGTGCTGAATGAGAAAGAGGAGTCGGTGGAGTTGTGCTCCTCCGTCGAATGCAAAGGCATCATCGGTAATGATGGCCGACACTACATCCTGGACCTACTTCGAACCTTCCCGCCTGACTTGAACTTCCTGCCCGTGGACGGCGAGGAGCTGTCTGCGGAGAGCCAGCGCCAAGGCTTCCCCCGGCAGCACCGCCATCGCTTGGCCTGTCTTCGCCAAGAGCTCATCGAGGCCTTCGTCGAGCACAGGTGAGCGTTTTTATCTAATAAAGATTTCATGTTCTAACTGCCAAGATTTAAAATAAAACCTTTTTTTTCCGTGCTCCTTTCTAGATATCTTCTTTTCATGAAGATGGCAGCTCTGCAGCTAATGCAGCAGAAGGCAAACAAAGACTCAAACAAAACAGACATGCCTGCCATTAGCGAGACCTCGGAGGCGCTGGCTGATGGCGGCGTCGGTGCTGCACAGACTGCTGTTGCAGAAGGGTCCACAGATAACTCTGGGCCAACAGAAAACGCCTCGCAAATTCCAGCTGAAAGTGAAGAAAAGTCATCAAAGCCCACAACAAACGGGCCTGTAGACCCTGCAGGGCCACAGAACAGGGAATGCAAAAGCCCACTGGAGGGTAAGGAGCTTGAGGAAAGTATTCCAGGATTAGCTCAGGCCAAAGAGCTGGCGGAGACCTTAGTGTCCGAAGATGGATCTGGTATTGGTACGTCCAGAAACCCCCCCCCTCGGCTGCGACGAAGGAGGGAGAGCTACTCTGGTGGACGACGGCATCGATTAAAAAGCATGAAATCCTGTTGCTGCGTCAGATCATCACTTAGTGGAAGCATTTTTTATAGGATTATCGTGACAAAAGCAGCAGAACAGTCGATGTAAACTCTGCCTTGCTGTCCACCTGAGCAGCTGTCCCTGCTAATTGTCTGCCTGCTCTTAGGGAGGAGTTGCGCTGCTAACACACCCGCCTCCAGCATGTGATCCCTTTGCAGTAGGATTTGACCCAAATACACTGAATAATCAGCGGTTGTGGTGTTTAACCCAATAAATCTTGTTTAACCTGAACCTGACTAATCAGTAGTGCAGATCAGTTGGTGGTGGTCCAGTCTACATTATAACACACTTTACTTCAATCTGGATTCTTGTTAAAGCAGGAGAAAAAAAGTTTGATAAAGCAGCTTTTATAGTTTTAATTTAGACACAGCATTTCTGATTCTAAACGTTTGTCATTGTTTGTTGTTGATGGTGGAAATGTGCTGACCAAACAGATCCCAAAAGCAGAGAGGTGGTCCTCAACGCCTGCAAGGCCGTAGGCTCCATCAGCAACACTTCCTTTGATATTCGCTTCAACCCCGACATCTTCTCCCCAGGTGAGCACTAAATGGGGTATTTTGGGGGGATTTAGGGAGGATAACTCCTCTGACCAGCCCAGACGATCCATCAGTATAAAAGTTGTACCATGTCCTGGAAATTTCTAAATCCCACAACTTTCAATACTGTATTCAAAGTAAGCCAACTATTTTTATTTTATTTTTTGATAAAGTAGTTCAGTTGGCTTTTATTTATGCTCTTAGATTGACACATCCGATAAGAATAAACTTAAAAAGAAACCAAGATGTCAGTGTTTGAAGTGTGTCGTCTAATTCTTCATTTCTCACACGCTAATGATAAGAACAACAATCGGTTAAATAATTTGCCAGGGTCTCTGTTGGAAATAAACAATTGGTGTTTGTCGACCAGACACATCTTTGTCAGTGTTTGCAACGTTTATTTTTGGGGGTGCATCCTTTAATCAGGGCACGTTAAAATGATCTGAAATGATTATTTATCTCTGCAGATGTCAGAAACTGGGTGACAGTCGATGCTCTAAACTCTGTCCGTTTACCTCGAGCGCAGTTGAAACCGGTTTGCTGCGTTTCACCGATACCGTTCAGTTTTTGTCAGTGAAATAAGACTGGATCATTGAAGGGATGACGGAGTCGAGATAAACAGTGAAATACATGAAATGGGTATCGGCCAAAATCGGCATGTCAGGCTTTTTCAAGGTTAATGATCGGCCAGAAAACTTAGTCGCTCTGCTTTATTTATTTAGCTGGTATTTTTGTATAAAAATTAGAGATGCACCGATGGATGGATGGGTGCATCTCTAACGGGAAAAACAAATAATGACTGAGTTGTTTGACTTCAAACGTGTTGGTTCTTTGAAAATAAATTTGAAAAAAAAAGGTAAATTCAATCACGACTTCGGACTTTAAATTTTAAATAGATTTATAATTTTGATTTTATTCCATAAGTTTCCCTTTTATCTAGAGCTATCTAGAATATTTCAGTAGCAATATTTATGGTGATATTGTTTAATTCATTATTGATGATATCACTTTTACACACACTTTCAAGTTTATATAGACATTTGTTGTAGGCATTCTTCAATTTCTTTATAAGGCTTTTATTTTTCCTACATTGATATCAAAATTATATCGACTAAAATTAAGAAATGTATTTTAATATAGATTTTGGACATATCGTCCAGCCCTACATTAATCTATAGATTTAAACATCTGTTAAGGTCTGACTTGAAAAACCTTGATTTCAATAGTTGGCTAAACTCTGCTTAATAAAATAAATAATCGTTGGGAACATTAGTCTCAGAGTCAGTAACGGTTATTATTATGTAGGATTTAAATCTACATTATAATGATTTTATAAAGGTCTATGATTGAAACTCCTGAAAATCATTTTTAATCATTGTCCTTGTTAAATTGCAAACAGCAGTTTTCATTGATTTCTCTACATTATTGCAGAAGATGATGTCAGTTTTAAAGGTTTTTTCTTTTTAGTCAAATGTTGAGCATTAAAGTCACTTTTGAAGCATAAACGGGTGTTTTTTTTCTGTGATCTTCATACCCCTTTTGTTAAACAAAGAAAACCAAGACACTAACATGTTTGCGGTTCTGATGATGGATCAGGTGTGCGTTTCCCGGAGGACGCCGTAGAGGACGTCCAGAAGCAGAAGCAGCTCCTTAAAGACGCCGCAGCTTTCCTGGTCACCTGTCAGATCCCGTCTCTGGTCAGTGGTTCTTATGGTTTCCTGCACATTGTCAGTCAATTTGACAGAAAGGTGTTTGAGCAACAAAGTCACATTTTACTGCCTTTTTAAGTGGGTCTACTTTAGATGGATAGTAAGTCGCTTTAGTCTATTTTTTAATCTTTGAAAGCAGGCCAGCTGAATCATCAATTTGTATCTGGTTTAGGATTTTAGACTTTTTTTATTTTTTACATAGAACAAAAGTTGTTCCAGATTCCCCCCCAGGTTTTAGTGAGAAGGTTTTCTTCTCACATAACGCAAATGTTGTTACACTGTCAGATAAATCTAGTAATAAATGTGTCCAAACATTTATTGGAGCTGGATTTTTGTGTGCAAACCAGGTGAAGGACTGTTTGGACCACAGCACGCTGCCCATGGATGGAGCCACATTAACCGAGGCCTTGCACCAGAGAGGCATTAATGTACGCTATTTAGGGACAGTTCTAGATTTTGTGGACAAGACGCCAGCCAAAGCCCAACTGGAGCACTTCTACGTGAGTCTTGACTCCTCATCACTTGGAGCGTTAGTAGAAAACATCTGGTTAACATGGTGTTTTATTCCCCCTTATTACAGAGAATAGGAATCATTGAGCTGATCACAAGGTGTGCGAAACATATCTTCAGGACATACCTCCAGGTTTGTAACTTTTTATTACTCAGGAAGCTGTTTTCTTTTTGTTCACTCTGGGTTTAGAGCTGCTGAAAGGTTTTCCTGTTGGACAAATAGTGCAGTCTGTATATTAGAAAATAATTGTCCTAAACATAAGCCGGATCTGTCTTCCTCTAGAGTCTATTAGATATCTGCGCTGCTCTGTGCAAAAGGTTTTTTTTTTTTTTTTTTTTTTTTTTTTTTTTTTGGAACTAAAAAATGAGCTCAATTATGCAACATCCTTTAATATCAATAGTGAATTAGTCTCGATACTAAACGCAAGTTTTTTTTTTTCTTTTGTTGTTTTTTTTGGTATTTTAATTGCAAATAATTAGTAATCAGAGAATCTTCAAATATTGTTACATTGTAGTAAAAATATTTGAGTTATTTCATTTTCTTTTATTTGCACCTATTCAAAGAGCAGTTTCTATTTTTCATGTTAATGAAAAATTGGTATCAAAAAATGGTATAAAGTATGAAATGGATTCCTTGGGATTGATATATAATTCTAAATGTTGGTATTGTGGCAAATCTAGTCTTATTATTGGTAAACTTCTTTCTATTAACCTTTTTTATGCTTCTTTTCTTTTGCTGCATCAGTCTTGGTAGAAAAAGGACCAAGTGGACATAAAGTAATATGTAAAGATTTCCCACTGTTTGTTTATTTTCACATTCTTTACTTATGAGGCGGACACTAATGCCCAGCTGTCCTCATAGATGAAAACTGGTTATTGAGGTCAAAGGTCAGACCTGACAGCAGCAAAAAGATTCCTTTTCTTTGATTGTTTTGTTTTCTCCTCATGCAGGGTGTGGAGCTGTCAGCTCTGTCTGCTGCCGTCAGCCATTTCCTGAACTGCTTCCTGAGCTCTTTCCCCGACGCCGTCGCACACCTGCCTCTCGACGAGCTGGTCTCGCGTCGCAAAAACCGCAAGCGTCGCAACAGGGTCCCCGGCAGCGGCGACAACACGGCGTGGGCCAGCCTGACGCCCAGCGAGCTGTGGAAGAACATCGCCGCTGAGGCCCAGAGCTATTATCACTTTAAGATCCACTGGTGAGTCTCGTCCAGCAGGGACTTGGTGTTTCGCTCGCTGACTTGTTACTGACACGGTTTCTGTGCAGTGAGAGCGTCGACCAGGTTGTGGAGAAATACGGCCTTCAGAAAATCACCCTGCTCAGAGAAATTTCAGTCAAAACTGGCATCCAGGTAACTTTCATGGCTCCTACACTCTGTGGAGAAAGTAATGCTTCTGATTTCAATGTTTTCTCTTCACTCTGTTTTATAA
Organism: Jordanella pulchra; assembly: GCA_034780135.1. Taxonomy (NCBI): domain Eukaryota; kingdom Metazoa; phylum Chordata; class Actinopteri; order Cyprinodontiformes; family Cyprinodontidae; genus Jordanella; species Jordanella pulchra. The sequence continues at coordinate 9,439 of JAUZNJ010066760.1, forward strand.
ACGTTGTGTCTTTGCTTAGTCTGTTTATTCAAGAACAGATTAGCCACCTTACCCTGATTTTATTTTTTTAATCAAAGAATGATCTTTGTTTGCTTTCTAGATCCTGCTGAAAGAGTATAACTTCGACAGCCGTCATAAGCCTGCCTTTACGGAGGAGGACATCCTGAATATTTTCCCTGTGGTGAAGCACGTGAACCCCAAAGCCTCGGACGCCTTCCACTTCTTCCAGAGCGGCCAGGCTAAAGTACAGCAAGGTGATAAACTTCAAATGAAACAGGAAAATAAAAAAGATAAAGAATAGAGCTTCTTTATTGAAGGTTTGGTTTTCCTTCCTTCCCAGGTTTCCTGAAGGAGGGCTGCGAACTGATCAACGAGGCTCTGAACCTCTTTAATAACGTTTACGGAGCCATGCACGTGGAGATCTGTGCCTGTCTGCGCCTGCTGGCCCGCCTTAATTACATCATGGGAGACCACCCTGAGGTCAGCATTAAAAACGAAACACGGCGTCTGATTATCTCTGTTCATTTCGGGTCGTACATCACTCTGGTCTGTTCACCCACAGGCTCTTAGCAACCAGCAAAAGGCAGTCCTGATGAGTGAAAGAGTCCTCGGCATCGAGCACCCCAACACCATCCAAGAATACGTGAGTTCACAGCTCGGCCTTTTGCTTTAGCCTCATCGACTGGGTTCAGATTATCAACCGGATGGTTGTTGTCCTCTCTGCCAGATGCACTTGGCTCTGTACTGCTTCGCTAACGGCCAGCTTTCCACCGCCCTGAAGCTGCTCTATCGGGCTCGTTACCTCATGCTGCTGGTTTGCGGAGAGGATCACCCAGAGATGGCACTGATAGATGTAAGTCTGCTTCATGTTTCCAGATGTTTTCATATCTCTTAACTTTTTATAAACAAACTTCCTTATATTTTCCTTGTTTTTATTTGAGTGAGCAACACAAAGAGTATAAATGTGAAGCTGAGGATGAACGCATGGATTTTAAAAGGTTTAAATTCATGCATCAGAGTGTTTTATTAGAAAACATGATCTCAAGCTTTGGCAAATCTCACCTCGTTTATCCAGAGATTTAAAGGGCTTCTTTTTAGTTTAGGACCATAAGCTGCCACAAGTGACTGGGAAAATGTGGAAATAGGTGGTGGAAAAGTTTAAGAGAAGGTGGGAAAAAAAGCAGTTAGAAAAGCCTTGAGATTTGGGCAGAGGTTCACCTTCCTCCAGAAGAATAAAACTAAACATCCATCCAGGGCTACAGTAGAAATAGGTTAGATCAGAGTATTAGTGCATGAGAATGTCCTAGTCAAAGTCCAGACTGAAACCTTTTAGAGGAAGATCTTCCCACTTTAAATATTCTCACAATCACGTTTGCTTCTTACATTAAAAATGGAAAAAAACCCAAAACATTGAAGTTTATTGTATCTTGAGTAAATGAGAAAATGTTTTAATTGCAATCCTAAAGTCCACTTCCCTGTTCCTGGTTTGCACAGAGTAATATTGGGCTTGTGCTTCATGGGGTGATGGAGTACGACTTATCTCTGAGGTTTCTGGAGAACGCCTTGACCATCAACACAAAGTATCATGGAGCTCGTTCCCTCAAAGTAGCCCTCAGGTGAGCACAGACCTCAGCTCCTGGTCCATGTGGGGAAAATGGATAAATCACTTCATGCTTCATGTTTTTCAGCCACCATCTGGTTGCAAGGGTGTATGAGAGCAAGGCAGAGTTTCGCTCCGCTTTGCAGCACGAGAAGGAGGGTTACACCATTTACAAGAACCAGGTAGGGGCTGCATGCTGCTCTTTGTCACACCTGCTTGAAGAGATGTCTTTACTCTGCTGCTTTTTCCTCCTCCCAGATGGGCGAAGCTCATGAGAAAACCAAGGAGAGCTCAGAGTATCTGAAGTACCTGACCCAGCAGGCCGTAGCTCTGCAGAGAACCATGAATGAGATCTACAAGAACGGCTCCAACGCCAGCATCATGCCACTCAAGGTGACTGCCGTGTCTCCGACTCGTTCTCTCTGTGGCTGCAGGAACTCTGTCTAACGGAGGAACTCCTTTTGTCTCTTCCAGTTCACTGCTCCCAGTATGGCTAGCATCCTGGAACAGCTCAACATCATCAACGGCATCATCTTTATTCCACTCAGGTAAAGCCGGACAGAAATAAAACATTTGAATGAAAATCCTCGACTGTTTGAGCAAAGATTTGAGTACATCTTGTTTCTTTATTAGGTCTTATTGACTTTTAAAATGTTGGGAAATAAAGAAAAGTGTTTCTATCGATTAGAGCATGACGTTTCGTTTACTCTTGGATTTAATGAACAGGAAGCAGAGTTAGAAAGCTAGAGATAATCACCGACCAGTGATGGTCTGAGTTTGTATTGAATGTGCTGCAATCATGCAGGTTTTTACTTCCTTCATCATGTTAGCTAGCATTAGCAACCGACACCGGCAGAGGAAACGGCTGATCAGTTTGAGTTAAAGGGTCCCAACGTCAGGATTTGTTCTACAGATGCATTTTCATTTTCTCTTTTTGCTCATTTCCTTTTTTTTTTTTTTTTTTTATGGTAAAAAAAAAAACTACCTCAAATGAGCATAAAATCATTTTTTCTTATTTACCAAGTCAGTTTAGATTTTTACTGCTTCATCAAGCTCTTCTAATGCGATACTTCCAAGTACACGTAAAATGCTTTTTTGATGGTTGAAAAAACGCTTTGTAAAGAAACTTTACATGATTTGAAAGCCCTGCTTTTGTAAAAACATGAGAAGGCACAGCTGACGAAAGCGTTGATGTGATTTAAGTCAGTAATTAAAACACAAACTGCGAAGAGTTTAAAAGTGAAGAATATTCGTGTTTTTAGTTCTTTATGTAGGCTTATATTTAGTCCTAACAGACATTATTGCAACCTCCAGCTGTTTTCCAGCCATCATACAACAGAAACTGTAGAGGTGCACCGGTTACAGGTTTCTGGCCCATCACCGATTCCTGAGCTTCAATAGACCTGGCATTCAGATTCTGATTTCAACAGATGCACATTTCTTTTTATAACCGACTCTCAGTTGTTATAAGATCACAAGATATTTCAATCTTGCTGAAAAAATGTTACTAATTTCCCATGAAACAATACAAACTTCTGAAATAAGTGCTCTCAAATATAAACTAAAGTTTAAGGCATGGACGGTGGGTGAGTTTCAGACATTACAGAGGTAGAAGTGTCCGAAATCAAAGACCAGTTTAAAACTATAGATATTGGAGAAAAAAATGTTCACGTATCATCCTACAGTATTTTGATTGATTTCTGACTTTTTTTTTAATTAAACCCAATAAAGAAACACATGAAGAAATTAGATTAATCATCATCTATATCATTTCTAACGAGAAATGATATAGATAACTATAAATTTATCCAAATCGATGTTGTGAGGTGATAGAAATGAAATGAATCTTTCTATTTTATTTCCTTTGCAGTCAGAAGGACCTGGAGAACCTCAAGGCGGAGGTGCAGAGACGGCAGCAGCTGCAGGAGCTAGGAAAGAGCGAGGAGCCCACTGAGGAGGGCCCGCTTGAACTAGAGGACAAAATCCCTGTTGATTAACATTCAGGAGCTCCAGATACAGATGCTTTCTGCTTGAAAGAAAAGAGAGAGAGAAGCTGTGATGCAACAGCCAAGTGATGGATCCTGTAGACCAGAAAACGATGTAAATCAGCTTTGAAATAAACATGGTGAGGGTGTGGTCAGAGAAGTCTTGGGAAGGAAAACACACAAAAGCAAAATTTAAAAAAGGAGTTCCCTACAAAGTAGGGGAGGGAGGGAGAAAAAAAAAATCAAATGACAGAGTGTTTGTAAAAGGTGCAATCAGAATAAACCTGGGCTCAAGATCATTTCAATGAAGTCCCTGAAGGTCTTGGCTGTTTAGAATAATCCAATTTGAAAGAATGCCTGCAGCCGGAGGAGAGAGAGACCAAGAATGACCATGACATTATGTACCAGAGCCTTATCTGCTGTGACGCCATGCCCAATCATGCTTCTTGTAAGACACACCCCCTAACTTCTCAAAGGTGCTCCGAATCAAACGGCACCAAGCCTGTCTAAGAACTCAGGGCTTGTTACTACTGTGCACTAACAGACTAGAATAAAGGATGTAAACTAGAGCTTTGATTCCGTCGGGGCTTCAGAATGTAAACTCCCACCTTTAAATCGATCTCTTTGTAGCAATCCGTCTTCATCCTCAAACATCCCTGATCAGTCGTCCCAGGACGTTGCCCGCTGTGTGGCTCTGAGCAAGCACAGCAGGCTTTGTACCGATGAATTCATTGAAGTTAATTTGGTGGGGTTATTGTTTTTTTGTTTATGTGTGATCATCAGTAAAATAAAGCCATGTCTATTTTATGGAAATTGTATAGAAAAGGGGAAAAGATGTATAAATCTTGAATAAATTCAGGCAGGTACAGATCTCGAATACGTCCACTTTAAACCATAGATATATTCAGATATATATAAATATATATACTAGCTGTGTCCAATCTTATTATTTTTACATTCAAACAGAATACACATGCATGTGTGTTTGATGGTGTGTGTGTGTGTACGTGTGTCTCTGTGTGTATACCCTGGCTGTGGGGAGCAGGACTGTTGCTTTCCAGATGTTTTATACCTCTGCACACATTAAATCGCTGATGCATATTTTCTTAAAAGATTCATGGCCACCGATGTAAATCTGCTTCTGTATGAGGTTGGTTTCTCTACTTCCCACTGCACAAGCGCTCACAGTTGAACAGTTTTGTTTTTTGTTTTTTTTTTTAAATAATCTTTGTTCTGGCTTTCAAGAGATATAAAAAAAAAAACTAGCCAGGTTTGACCGGCGCCTCTTCTTTTGTTTTGGGTTTTTTTTTTTTATTCAACTGCATGACCAAAAGTGGGCAAAAGAAGACTGAAAGAGATGTATTTGTATACATGCAATGTTTTCCCATCCATTGTAATTTACTTAATTGTAGCAGTGTGTTTAGATGTGTGATTAAAGCAATAGAGAGAGGGTGATAGTTTTTGATTGTTTGTAGAAAATGCGTTTTTTGTTTTTAGCTTGGCACAAGAAATGCAGAATGGACTACCTTGAATTTAAGAAAAACCTTGTTTTGCAGTAAACTTCAACCTTTTCACAATATCACCCCATCTCCTAAAACTGGTCACATAAGTTGCAGAGCCTGTACGTGCCTCGTATTTATGCTCCTGAATGGAACTCCGGTTAAGATGGGTGGACTTTAACAGAACGAAAAGCTGACATTTTCTTCTGATTTTTTTGTTTCTGGGTCTCTTGAATCAGATTTCTCTTTAGTTTGTCTTTGTTCATATACTTGCTCAACAGTAAATCAAACATTGTCCGGTAGATGGCGCCATTACTCTTTTTTTTTTTTTTTTTTCCATTGAAAAAACAACAGAAATAACGATGTGCTGCGGGTGCACAAACAAGCACACTTTGTTTTGACAAAATATACTAGAAACATTTTGTATAAATCTATTTAACCCCAAATTGATGTCTAACAAATCGTGCAGAGATCACTAGACCAGAACAAATGTGATTTAAAAGTAATCTTCCTCATAAATAAGTGAATAATGTTTATTTGGCAAATATGTCCAAAGTGTTCCTCATTTGGTGTTGAAAGCTAAATTACATTACATTTTCTGGGTAATTTCTTTCAGAGTCGAAAGTTTTATGAATGTGTAGTGGCTGAAATCATCTGGCTGTGTGTCTTTTTATTGGTTTGATGCTCTTTACTTACTAATCTTAACTCTTTTTTTTGGGGTCTGACTTTTATAATAAATAAAAATAATTTAGTGAAAGATTTGCTTTGAGTTTCTTATAAATAGTAAGATATCTTGTGATGTAAAAATATTTTCTTTAAATAGACTCAGTGTACATGACGTTTAGCTAGCAGCTAAAATTATTTCAATGAGATAAGGTCAATGTTTCTAGGAAGTCTGGATTTCCTGGTTTGGATATGAACCAAAAACAACGCTGACCAAACAATTTGTTTTCCTGGTTTTATTTCTCTTTATTTTCTAAGAAATCTAATGTTTTATAAATGCAACACCTTAACATTATTTTGTTGGGTTAAAATTCCTGGTAAAGAAAAATTCAAGATAACATAAATCTTCTTTAGAAAAGGCTGACCAGCCCTATGTTGACAGCTAAAAATGCATGCGAATACAGAAAAGATAAGCGTAAACAAGCTGTCGATTAAAAAACGCAATCAATTTATAAAACTTATTTAAATGAAAAAAATAAAGTGAAGTAGCCTTATGATTCAAAGCCTAAAGTCTTTCAGATACTTACGAGGTAATATTACAGACAGGATTATTGTAAAATGTCCAATATCAAAAGTATATAGGAGCCATGTCTTGCAGAACAAAAATATTTAAAAGTGCATACTTTTGAGACTTAATAAAATTTTAATGCGGATTATTTATCATTTATATATTTTTTATAATTTTGGCAGTAAAATGTAGCCTTAAATCGATATTTCGTTTTAGTCTGAACATGATTGTCTTTATCAAATTAACTCCTCACTCGACATTTGATTTTGTACAGCAATTAAGGAGTTAACTCCTCATAAATAAAAATAAATAAACAAGTTTTCATGTTGTCAAGGGCGTGCGCGCTCCCGTCGATCAGTGAACGCGGCTTGCCTGCGCGCTCCTTCGTCAAGGCGACTCGACTCGACTGCAGTAGCTCCGAAAAAAAACAAGCGAGCAGAAGCTGAGGAGACAAGACGGTCCACAGTTTATCTCCACATCACAAGATCGCGTTTTTGGATCGGGGGAACTTCACGCCCCGTCGGGTTGTGTTCACGTCGGAGAAGGTTGAGGAGCTCAGTTAAGGAGGAAAAAAAGGGTGAGTGTTATTTCCAGTTCGTAGCGGCGACCACAGTCGAAGGAATGTGGCGTTAGGTGGGGAAAATGACGATGTGGCTGTAATTGTTGCACCTCCTTTTTATGTCTCAAAATGGCGGACGGGCCGCTTTGACCGGAGCAGCAGGTACCCTGTCAAGCGGACTTTAGCCCCGTTTTTTAGATACAGTCGGTTTCCTGTAAAAAAAGTTTAAATGTATTTCTTGTTGTGCGTGTATGATATAGCTAACAGAGCTCGTGGGCCCGTCGGTTTGGTCTTAGGGAGGAAGAGTGATTGCAGCGGCTAACTTTGTGCCGGGAGGCTAACTTTACTGTTGGTAACTTTGGCTAAGCTATCAGCTGGCGAGTCCGGTAAAAAATAAACAAAGTATTAAAAAAACAGTTTGAAAACTGTTAATGTTTTGTTTATAGATAAATGTGTAGTTTAAAATAGCATTATCGTGACAACTAAGCAGTAGTTTTTTTGTGGTGTCCCTCTGTAAAAACTAATTGTTTAACGTTGGGAACTGCTGCATGTTCCCACGACTGGTGTAGCCCGTGTTTGCTGCTCTAAAGGGCGTATATTGACATTCCACTGATGCTTCAGGCGGAGATGTGACTGTAATGCAACATCAGCTTGACTAGTTACCCTGACGTTACTTCTGGGCGCGTTTTCTCGGCAGATGGTGGCTGTCATACTGCCCGATCACGCTGAGCTAAAAAGCACCGGATTTCTTGGGATCTGGGTGGAGGCGACGTGTTTCTAGTAATACTCTGAGTCTGCACCGTGTGTCTGCCTGCTCTTTTTGTGTGTATTCAATATTTTAGCACTTACACAAGAAGGTAGTGCTCTGATCTTGCACTTGGACTGGATTTTTTTTGTTTTTGGATTAAAAAAATGTCAGTTATTGGCGATTTAGTCTCTCCACATGAGCATTTAATTTATGGGAACTATGGGGCTTGTAAATACATTGATTTTGTAAAGTACCATCAGAAAGATAAACATAGATCTTTGCTCCTCTTTCGTGTAAGATGATTTCTCTTTTTTAGATTTCGGTTGATGCGAGAGGATTCAAACAGAAACACAGGCAGTTTGTTTATGAGCTGCTTGATGCTTTGTTTGCAGGAACCAAGCTGGACAATGTATGCAAGTTTAGATTGGCATCATTTTACAGTAAACATGTTGTGTTAAAATATAAAATTTTACTCCCTATTCCACCTATCCATCTGTATTTTTACTGTTAAAGTAGGCTTGAAATGCTTTTAACTGTGATTGACGGGAAATGTGGCATTTTGAAAATGAAGAATATCAAATACATTGATGTTAGTAGTTTTATGTTGTATTAAAAATGAACCAATTACAAAAATGATCCCAGTTTTTACATCAGAGCATTAATCTCTCACCTATTTCTTTTTAATCTCATAAAATGCCCCTATAGAACCAGCTGTTGGTTGATCTGTGATACTCAGTTTTCATCCCAGACATGACAGCTGTTTTTTTACTTGCCTCAATGTACACCATCACCCTGTTGCTTTGTACCATTAGATAAGAATAGATCAAATGTATGTAGCTCTCAGGTTTCCTTTTTTAGTTTCCCCTGACTGTCTCCCAGCGAATTACATTCAAAGAACAACAACCTCATTGTGAAGACAGTAAATACATCAACAGGGTTCCAAACTGTATAGATGTTAAACATCAGAAGCATGACAACATATGTAGCTTTAGTTTTAAAATCTTACCTAATTTCAAGGTTGTTTTTTTTTGACTATGCATAAACTTATGCTGAACAGTCTTTAAATACTTGGTTTGTCATCTTAAAAGACTTTGATGAGCAGTGTTTTTTACTGATGAGATTTTTGTCCGGATTATGGTGAAGTCGTTGTTCAAAGAAAGTGATTAATTGCTGTCTTGTTGCCAGGATAGAGTGTAAGTCAACCTCAAATGCCTGCTTTGAAACCCTGCTGCAACATGCCATTAGTCTTAACTGGGTGGCTAATGGCTTTGACAGGCTTGTTGACGCTTGTCAGAGAAACCGTTTTTAGGTCTAACAGCCTAATGAGTTTGTGCTCGGAGAATTATAAGGTTTCATTTGATGAATTCTTGGTTTTGGTTTTAAGCCAACTTTGACTAAACTGATTAGAAATCCCTCTATGCTACATTTATTAGTGCTATCATATTGCCTCGGAAATATTTGGTTTTTCCAGAGTTGTATAAGCCTTTTAGCTGCAGATATGGAAATTAAATTAGTCTTTATGTTTTTTTGTTGATTTTCTTTTTTTTTTGTGTTGAAATATGTTCGAGTAAAAGATGATTTCAGTCTGCCCACCTTGTATGTTATTTCTCTCTTAGTTCCTGCTCTTAACAAAATTAGTTAGATCTCCAAACATAATGGATGATACAGTTATGCAGACTTTATATATTTTTTTATCGGCTATTTGGCATAAATAAATAATTCAAGAATAGCCATTTATTTATTTTGTAATATCATATAATGGTTTTCTAATATGAGCCTGTTGTCATAACAATATTACAGTATCAGCAGCATTATTTCAAACTAAGAACACTATGTTGCCCAAATAGTTTTCTCACCTGTGCTTTATATCCATTTGAATTTCAGTGACATCCTATCTTTAATCCACGTGGTTCAACATGACGTTGTCCTCCGTTTGCAGCTATAACAGCTCAGACTCTAAGAAAGGCTGTCCACAAGGTTAGCAGTCTATTTATGGAGCCTTTTTTTCTTATAGAAGTGCATTTATAAGGTCAGACTGATGTTGGACGAGAAGGCCTGGTTCTCAGTCTCTGCTCTAATTCATGCCAAAGATGTTTTGTTGGCTTGAATGCAGCTCATCTACACCAGACTCTCTCATCTTGTCCTTACGCCGCTTTGAGCAGGTGTGCAGAGTGATGTTAGAAGAGGAAGGGGCCAGAATGTTACAGCATGAACGGAAATGGGAGAAAAATCTCTCGGTATGCTAATGATTTCAAAGTTTCTAAAGGGCCAAGCCCAGCTCCTAAAAGAAAACAAAGCTACAACATAACAGACTTAACACTTGGGGAAATACAGCCATACAAGTACTGGTCTCTTGGAAATCCTAAAACCCGTTTGCCCGTCAGACTGGCAAATGGGGAATAGCAAATGGCCAACTCAAAAACACACCTCCACTGCCCTGATACATACTGATACATCTCGCATTCCCTAATTTGAATGCTTTTATTTTCCCAGATGAGCTGAATGTAGGGAGTCTTTGATTGATTTGAAAGGAAGCAGTTCTGTAAGGTTTGGAGAAAAAAAAAAACTGGTTTTATACTTCAGTCTTTCTGTAATGTTGGTTCTTATGACGGCTTTGTTTGGATAGAGCAGGTATGGACTGTTCCCGTCAGAGAAGTCAGCGGCAGAGAATGAGGGTCTGCCAGATTCCTGCTGCTTTAGCTGCTCGTTTTTAGTATGAGCAGCCGGAGACAGAATGTGAGTCAGAGGTGACATTGGGGTCGTAACTGTCAGCCTTGTTCGCTTTGCTGCAGCGCTATGTGTTTGTAATAAGACGTTAGGATGCAGTTTTTCTCATGCATTTTGTTTTGGCTCCAGGCCTGGTTGTCTTTTCTACGTTCTTCAGGGGTGTGGTTTTTGTTCCCCAGACATGAAAGCATTTGTTGTTTAAAAAAAAAAAAAAAAATCACACAATACAATAACTATTGTCTAATATTTTGTTTTAAAGTTCATTATTCTATACTTTGAATTTTTTTTTTGTTTTAGTTTGGATATAGAAATAATCTGTAATGGTGATGCATTTTAATTAAATATGAGGAAATGTTATTTTTGATGTGAAAATTTCTTCATGCTTTTGTTTTGACACCACCATTGCATGTTTTCCTCTCATATCTATTTTCTGCTTGTTTTGCATTAATTTCTATTATTCACTTCTGATATCTATAGTTTGAGTAGATGATACGCTGTTTTTTCAGGTTTTGACTTTGTAAAAACAGGACTTTTGCACAGATAATGGGAGCAGGGTGTGGCCTATTAAAATTAGAACCGTGTTGTTTTGTCTGTTCCTCTAAGAAACTGAGGACAGTTTCCCATCATTTAAACTGGAGCACTTAAACAACTGATAACCTCCAGGGATGGATCAGCAAATTGCATCTTACTAAGGCAGCATCATCCTTGTGAAAGATTCTCATTATTTGGTTCCTGCTGCTACAAAAAATCAATAGAGGAAGATTCATTTGGGTTATTAACCATCAATGGACAGATTTACTGCTCTTTCACTGCAGCTCAGGCTTGTCTCTCTGAAAACTCAATACTTTTCCAGAGCCAATCAGCTTAATGTCATTGCAAAAAAAGAAAAAAACACATTTTTAATTCTAGAGCAACAACTAATAGCATTTAACACAATTATGCATAAGAACAGTTATTGGTTGCTTTAATGTTTAGCAATACCCTATTCTCTTTATTAATTCTGCTCATTGTTTCCTGATAATCTATGTGACCCTGAATTGCAGAGATATTTAACCAGCTTCCAGAAAACCCATTTGGACAGCTGTTAGGAGAGTCCAGATGTTGGGCATCTGTTATACCACGCAGCCTAATGTGTTTTGTAGTTGGTCTTAGTGTGTATATTTGACAAAGAAGTGGCTTTTGTCCGTTCATCCAGACGTCAGGCCGGCCATCTTCCAGTTTGGAATGTCGGGAGGATTTCCTGGATAGACACTAACTCCCTAACTCCAGGCTTTTAATAAGTCAGCCTTCATTACGGATGATACTAACAGTTTTATGAATTTCTTTTTTTAACTTAAGTCATAGATATGGACATGGTCCTCAGTTGGAATTAATAATCTGAAAGCATTTCTTTCTGTGTGGCGATTTGGATTCTCTCCTTGTACATGTATGGGTTCTCTCCTGGTACTCCAACAGCACAAATGAATACATGTTAGTCTGAGTCTGAGGTCTCTATAAGTTGTCCTCATATCCCGGTGTGTGCTTGCATTGTTGTTAGTTGCTGGTGTTTCTTCTATATCTCATTAATATTATCTCTTTTCTACCTTTACTGTGTATTTAAAACATGTCCAGATAGTTTAAGTATACTTGTATCTCCAAATAAGATAAATTTTAAAGGAGTCTTTAGAAAAAGGGGTTTGGTTTAATGTGAACCATTGAGATCTGGTTCTGCTTTTTCAGGTCAACTTAAATGATCTTGCTAATTCCCCAGCTGACAGAGCAGTATTGAAATGGCCGCAATGATATGGATTATTGCTTACAATGAGGATGTTTTACCACGTTTTACAAAGTACTTTTATCACCCAGTCAGGCGGCCGTTCTGATTATGCGATATTGAGATTTTTAAGGTCAGGAGATTTAGCCAGCAGTACAAGTGTTACTGTATCCCCAGTAGATTTGTGCTGGTTTTCTTTTTTTCTTATTGAAGGTAACCTGTGGTGACAAGTATATCCCTTTAAAAAAAAAAAAAAAAATGTAGGTCAGTGCTGGCATCTATTTGGAAAGAGGCTGCGGCTGTAAGAGAAGGGTGCTGGCAGTGCAGGTTAGGAGGGTAGATGAGAAGAACTGATTGTTGATTTATTTTCTAAATTCTTTTTAAAGTAAAATCTCTTTGCTTATTGGTTAAATGTCGCAAACCGTTTTCTCGTTCTTTCAAAAATGCAGCTGAATTGTCTGCTCTTGACATTAACCAAGGCCCAAAAACATAATTGTTCCTCTTATGCTTAATGTTCTTCTTTTCATGCATATCTAATAATGACTTTTTTCACCCCCTGTCTGTTCCAGATGCAGTAAACTTGACTGGTGACTGGTCTCCACACTCTTCACTTCTCTCATCCCTGGAGAAAGTCAAGTTGGAGGGGGGGCAGAGTCCTGCGTTCCCCTCCTCTTAATCTGAGTCTCTGTTTGGGACAGAATCAACTGCCTGTACTTGGATATAGCGGTTCGTCCTCTCATCACACCCAGCTCGGAACAGCTCATCTTTCGCCTGAGGACCCCACAGTTTGCAGGAGATTCGCTTTTAACCTGCTGGTCCCCCACCAGGCCCCGTCCTAAATTACCCCCCCTTCCCCGCCACCATGGTGCTGTCACAACGGCAACGAGACGAACTGTAAGTTATTGTTCCATAATCAAGAACTAGCTGACACTATCTTCTTAGATGGAAACCATGGTGTTTCCTGAACACTTGGTCTCCTCTGTTTTGAACATTTTTGCTAGCATCCTATCACCCCAAGTCTTTAAGCTTGTTCAGTCAATCCTGAGGTCCTAAAAGACAATTTCTACTGATTTGAATCTTATGTTTCTTTAAACATGATTGCTTATAACCATCTTTATAGAGACACAAGTAAGATTTAATTGTAGAAAGAAAACATTTAACAGAATATTACCTTATTTTTAACACTTAAACAGATATTATTTATTTAAAGGTTGAGTCGTTCTTTGTTGTTAAGTAAGTTGATTCATTGATTTAGGATACGATTTATTTTGGGACTTGGGAAATTAGTTTATTTTCTTCTTGTGAAGAAATCAATGGATGGTTGATGTTTCCGGAGCCTTCCTGAGGCCAGAAACTGAAATCTATAGATCCCTCACTGTCACCAAGTAACTGGGATGTTTACCATTTACATTTTACTGATACAATCACAGGTGCCCAAAGGCTGCTGCTGCTACCCTGTTATAACAAAGGAGAAAGCAGTAATTCAGAGGTTATAGCTACGATTAGAAAAATGTTTTTGCTTAATTAATTCTGTTAGTTTTGACTTTCTATATACTCAGCTGTTCTTTAGAGAATAATTCATAACCGGGAATTTGACATATACAAACCCTCTAAAATTGATTTTAAATTAATGTTTAACTTTAGGAAAAAAATAAACTAAATACAGCTAATTTAGGCCCCTTGTCATACCCCCCTTTTATTTTCGTTTTTTTTTTCCTTGTGAGTGTATGCACAAGAATATAACTTGCTGTGTTCATGTGGATGTAAGGTTAGCAGTTTGGCATTGTTAATTTGTCTTTGTTTCCTGTTGTGTTATGCAGTGATAAAAGGTTGCACAGGTAGCAACACTTACTGTGTTGGAATTCACTCTTCGCTGAGGCCCGCCACCCATGGTTACTGTTGCTATGTCTGGCAAGCGTTGATGGCCACCCACATATTTTTTTATGGTTTTCAGTGAAAGATATTCCGAAATAAATCGTTTCAAATTTTTGGACTAATGTCTCTGAAATATTGCAGAGGAACAGACTGAAAGGATGGCAGCATTCTGAAAAATGTATTCACAACATCACTAGCTAGAATTTGAATCTGTTAGCCATGTCTGACAACACACGTTACTTACTCCAGTTTTACTTGAGCAGTGAATGTCTTCCTTGCTCGACAAAAACAACTTGGTCATTTTTGTGCAATTTCAGTTATTTTCATAATTTTATTTTGGGCTGTCCATCCATCAAACTTAGAAATGCAAGCATTATCTCATGTGGCCTGGAACAGTCAATGTTGGTTAAACTTAATGAACTTATTTATTTATTTGCTTCAATTCAGTGTAGCATTAGCTTAGCATGTAGCACCACTCAGCCTTTCCTTCCTTCCTTTTTTTTTGTCCATATCCCAGATGAGAAGTGTCCC
>JAUZNJ010066760.1:34856-54199 GCA_034780135.1 Jordanella pulchra
AGTTAGACCCTCTGAAATATCCAGTAATTTATCAAATTTAAACGCAAATCTAACGAAAGATATTTGCTGTATGATATGATGTATGGTATGATGTGATGGACACGTCAGTAAAATATTGATCGCAGAGGAACTCCGTCTCAGTGATGTGAATCATGGTGGCCGGCTCTAAGCCTGCAGGTGGAATCAGACTCGTCTGCCAGGACTGCCACAAGTTAACTTCTACCGCTTCCCCTGTGCCGGCTGTGTGGCAGTAAGCTGCCTAAGCCTTTCTGCAGGATTAGCTTGTGTAGGAAGGATTAGGACTGGTCTCTCTGTGTGTGTATATGTACAGTATAAGTGTGTGTGGTGTACAGTGGGTTGGCGGTGTCTGGAAGCCTTCCTCGGTCTGTGTGTGGTGTGTAAATAATTCCCTGTTCTTTCTTAGCATTGTTGCAGACCTCAACATGCCACTCCAGTTGGCCCCCGTTCCTCAGGCCCCGCCGATTATGCTGAGCTCATGACTTTGATTGGCTTTCTTTGTGTCTGATATCCTCTTGTTACTTTACAGAACGAAGAGCTGGATAAGAAGTATGCTGGCCTCTTGGAAAAAAAATGGACCTCAGTCATCAGATTACAAAAGAAGGTTTGTGGGGTGTTTTTTCCTCCTCAAAGAATGCTTCTGGGGATTATGGTCTTGTGAACAGTATGTGACATTACTGCTGAGTACAGCGCAAAAAAAGAAAAAAAATCATCAAAACAAATTGAAATACTCTGTTGGGTAAAAGCTGGAACTTGATATCAGGTTGTGTAACCAAACATGTTTTCCCTCCAACATTATTTTTATCCTGGTGTGACCTGTGATGTTGTGATCTCGCGTCAGGTGATGGAGCTTGAATCAAAACTGAACGAAGCTAAAGAAGAAATCACCCTGGGCGGACCTGTAAGTCAGAAGCGTGACCCCAAAGAGTGGATCCCACGTCCACCTGAAAGGTACGCGCTGAGCGGCCACCGCAACCCCGTCACCCGCGTCATCTTCCACCCGGTCTTCAGCGTCATGGTGTCGGCCTCTGAGGATGCAACAATAAAGGTCAGCGCTTCAGGAAGGCAGTTTTCTAGATGTTTGGAGTTTTAAGTAGCAATATGCATAATCAAGGGTTTTTTCCCCCAAAGAATGATATAGAATCCCAGTCTGATGGATTTAGTTCATGACGTTTAACCTGTAGAGTTTTCTTAAAGTGCAGAACATTTCCCCAGGATTTCTTCTTAGTGATTGGATCCTTCACTTTGTCTCCAATAAATTTCAGGTTTTTTCATCCTTTTCTATCTATCTCTCTTGACAGCAGCACGTATGCTTCTCCATAAGGAGATTTCTTAATACAAGACCCGTCAGACCCACACCTTCTTTTTCACACAATATTCTTCAAAATTAGTCTTTGGAAAAAACTTTTTTTCTTTTAGCTACTTGGTATCTGAAGTTTGAAAGCCAATATTCTGAAAACCTGTTGCTTAATCTTACAGCTCTAGTCCCTAATAGACTAGGTTAATTCTGCCATGTTTCACTGAGCTTCAGTTGATAAATTGTCAGAACAGCTGAAAAACATAGCAGTTTGCTCTGAAGGTCTTAAAATATAACAATAGTTTCATTTGTATGAACCTTTAGCAGGTCACATGACAGAAAAGACACTGGAGCAGCCAATCTTTCTACCAAGGGTTAAAAAAAAAACACTCGACTCTCTAGAAAGAGCCGACATCTTCTAACAGCCTGTAGAGCGAACGGAGCCACGGGGTGTCGACTGTGGTCATGGCTGACAATCATTTTAAACGACCTTTGTTTGTTTCTCCTTAATTGGATCAGAACATTTCTAATAATACATCTTCTCTATTAAATGTTTTTTTCATCAGTTATGATGATTTTTGTTTTAAAGACTTATTTGGTTTCACTGCATAACAAAGAGCTTTCCTTTTAAACTGGAAGTAAAAACCTCCTGGAACAGAAATTTTTGTTTTTTTTTTTTTTTACATTTTACTCTTGAGCAGTATTATTTGAACAGTTTTCTTTGTTATATATAACTATATATTTCTAAGAAGTTAGAAAATGCCTACAAACAGTGAATATATTTTCTCACAGCAGCATTTGTGTTCATGTTCTGTAAATCTTGCAGCAAATCTGAGCAGCAGGACTTGTGCACATGCCTTCCTTTCTCAGCTCATACAGATGTTGCTCTGGTTAATATTTATGAATCCTAATGTCTTTAGTTTGATGTTTGCAATAGAGCAGGCTTCTAAAGTCAGTATCTTGCATGTCTTTGGGATTTTAGAGTAATTCTTCAAATCATTTTTTTCTTTCACAGAAGCTGACATTAAAGCAAACATGAAAATACTTAGTTAACGTTGCTAGTTTCTCCTTTTGTTTTCCCATGCACTACATTTCCTTCAGCCCTTTGTTCCCGGCTCTGACTCTCTTCAACATGCGCCGTGCATCCAGGGTATCTCTCTCTGTGTCATGCAGACATCTGTAGATTCTATATATAAATCCTTCAATCTGCCTCTGGGCAACCATTGCTGCAGCTTCTCTGCACAATCCCAATACTCAGCTGAGCTGTTTGTTTTGCATCTATTATTCATGAAACAATAATAGACACTTGTACGTTTCCTTCTAGGCTACAGTCACACAGCAGGGATCCTTCCTTCCATGTTTTGGCGTAGCGATCCGTTTCCAGCTCCTCCTCTCAGCATCTTGTCTCATTTACCTTCCATTTAAACCATTAACCATCCCACTGTGACAATCCACCTTCAGCTGTACATCCCCTAGGATTCAAAATTAAAAATTCAGCCCCGTTTCTCTGCTCATCTAAGTGACCTGACTCTGTCCTACTTTTCTGCTTTAGAGCTCGTTACATTTTGAAGCACAGGCTGAACTTGTGCTGTTCTCTTAAACAGACTGAAAAGCCTTTTGACTTTCATTGGGAATTTCCGTCATCATTTGGGCAACCGCAGCCTGACTATCAGACTCTGTTAAAATGCTCTTGTGTGAGAGCTAAAGTAGAAATAATAAAGGGGGGGGTTTATAAAATTAATAATGGAGCCACAAATATAAAAGCATGAAAACAATATTTTTATTAACTTACTATAATTAAGCAGAAAATTTCCCTGAGCACACCATTACCAATGATGGTCATTAACAATTTAAAGCTGCTTCCAGAAATATTTATAAGATCTTCAAGTTTCTGTCTCATTACAACCTTTAATTATTTCATTAATAAGAAATGGAAGAAAAAAACCGAAGTGTTGTTTGGTTTGTTCACACCGTCCTTTGATATCACGGTTCTCAGTATAAATACTAAAGACCAAGGAACACACCGGAAGTTAAGCTGTGGAGCAGTTTGAAGCAGAGATCAGGTAGACGTATATCTTAGGTGATTGAAATAAAATACATTTTTAAAAAGAATTTCTGTCAATAAATCAGAGTTTTTGTTAAAGAAACTGTAGATTTTATTTTAAGCAAATATATAAAGAAATATAAAAAATCAAAAAAAAAAATTAAAACCAATGGAAGTTGTGTGTTAATATTTATTAGATCATTTAAAGGGAAGAGTGTTTAGGTTTACTTAAAAATGAACTTAAAACCTTTTCTCTTTAAACGGAAACGGTTTTTAACTTTACTGTCTAGTTACGTTATTTAGTACAGTGTAAAAATGCATCTTTACCAGCAGAGCTTTAGTTCAGAAGCTGGTGATGATTAATGCACTGTGCTATCAAAACACATATTCCCCCTCTGCACTTTGCACCTCCTGGCCATCTGTAGTTTCCTTTAGAGCCATGAAGGAAGCGGGGGGGAGGGGGGTCTCCTGTAACAGTCTGCCCAAAATCCCCTCACCCCCAAGTGAGGGACGGGAGGAAGGTTTATCCTTCTGTGACAAACAGTCTGTCTGCTCAGAGCCACAGAATCAACAGCTTTCTCAGGCTTACAACTGTTCACACTTTATTCTGTCTTCATTCCAGTTGACAGTGCTTAGCTTAGCACAAAAAAACTGTCTGCTGTCTTTATTAGGCTCTACTTTAGTAATAACAAGCACTTCTTTATTATTTTTGGATTAGTTTGGGCCAAAAAAAAAGGTTAAAAATACTTATTCCTATTTACACCTTTCTGTACTGGTGAACTAAGGTACATGTGACAATATTGTGTTGAATATTTGTGAAATTGAATGAGAGCTTGTAAACTGTGTGCTCAGGTGTGGGACTACGAGACGGGAGACTTTGAACGCACACTAAAAGGCCACACAGATTCAGTGCAGGACATCTCGTTTGACCAGACTGGCAAGCTGTTGGCGTCCTGCTCTGCAGACATGACCATCAAACTGTGGGACTTCCAAGGCTTTGAGTGCATCAGGACCATGCATGGTGAGCTTATGGCTAAAGCAGTGTTTTCAGGTCTGCTACATCAATACAGTTTCCAGGTCACTGCTGACTTGTTGTTTGACTTGCACATACATGGTGTTCAGGTGGAACAAGTGCCGTTTGTTGTCACTTCAAGTAAAGCTGACATTCAAGACAGACTACACCTAAAGCTGCCTTCAGCTTCCAAACCGCTGTGTTTACGGTGTGCCTTTAATCACATTACCTGTCGTTCTGCTGATCAGTGGTGATTTTTCCTCCCGCCAACCATTACCTTCCTATTATCTGAGATCAGGTTGAAGGGACAGAGGGCAACCCTTTCTCTGATGTTCTCCGTCTATTTCTGAGGGATCTGAAGAGGTTCCCAGGCTGGGCAGAAAGTCTGTTGTTCCTTTAGAGAGGTCTGGTCTCCTTCTAGTGGCAAGAACCCAGAAAATCCTCCAGTGAGGCACCCCAGAGAATTTCCACCAGCTTCTGTTGTTGTTGGAGGTTTTTTTTTTAAATTTATTTTGCAAAACAAACTCTTAACAGCTACAGTCTCTATGCATCAAATGTTTGTGTAAATACAACCCCCCCATTTCACAGCGCTGATTACTGCCACCATCTCCGTACAATGTAAAGCACTACCACATAATGCCCACTATAGAGATCGCATCTTTTTGCATGTGGTCCTTCTGAATGTCAAATTCCTCTCAGATATTCTCTGAGCTTCCAGTTTAACACATTAGCTTTGCAGCTTCATCCTATTTTCGGCTAATTATCAGGTCTTCCCTCAGAGATGTATCCAGTCGGTGGATAAAACCCTGTCTTTGAGTTTCACTTATGCATGGCTAAAAGCAGTACTTATTACAGTATGGCTGTTCTGCACATCAACCTACCTAGCTTCAGCTTGACTGATGGAAAGCACAACATGCTAAACCAAGACGTGGGGCTGCTAGCTGGATGGGAAATATTATTATGCACCTGATGCTGTTATTCCTTTTGAAAACCACAGGAGATGAGGGATGTCTCAGTTCGTTACAAAGGCGTGATGACATGTAAACATGCTTTGCAGTTCTACACAAAACAAATCAGCAGCAAAAGGATAACTTCCAAACATTGGGGTGAATTTCTGATTAACAACCAATGGGAAAAAATGACAAATATCCTTTAGCGAAAGAACATGAATATGACGACCATTTTTTGTTTTCATGGTGATGCCTTGTTGTCCCTCGCACTCCGGGTGGGAAAACAATTCATTGTCAATACTGTTTTATACAGATAGGTTTGCACATCCATGTAGGAGGATCCATAATAATGACGCCACTGAAGCAGTTTGACGTTTTTTGAAGACTAATCCTCCTCAGGTCTGACTCCACAGCCTATGAAATTACTTATTTAAATGGATCCTTAAGCACCCTCAGCTGTTTAACATCCTAATAGCTGCAGTGGACGATGGCACCATAGTTTACGTTGGAATCTGCTCTGCGAAATACGACTCATGTTAAATAGCTTTTAACCACTACTAGATGTGCCATTACTAAAAGGTGCTGTGAAGAAGACCTGTGTGAATATTAATGAAGTAAACATTTCCTGATTTAGTGCAAGGAGGCAGCAGGCTAACATGATAAGAGGGTGTGAGCATGTGGCCCACTTTATATATTGATTCTATGAAATCACATGGGATTGTTTTTGATTTTAAAATGTTATTCTTAGCCTTCTAGAGGGCTGTATTCCTTTAAAAACTACAAAAAAGAAAACCAACAAGGCTAACCTCTGAAGTATATTAGGGTTTATTTGGACAGCAGTTTAATTATCCTCTTCAGCCCCACATTGCAGTTTTCCATAGAGCTGCCCCCTTGTTATCTCGGTCTTGTGGCGTGTGTGAGAACACGGACACACGCACACGTTTGAGCTGGCCTTTTAGAACATATTTACCGTCTTCCTCATCAGTTTAGCAGCTTAAACATGGCCCAGTGTCTAGTTAATTAGGCATTTCTTATTCTCCCAGGACAGAAAAAATCCAACACAGCAAATTGAAAGCCTTGCTAGTCATTTAATTGGCTAATTACAACCACCACCCAGTTGCTTGTACACTATTGAAGATGAAGCTGAAAGTGTTATTTTTTTAGCTAATGCCTTAAAAAGCCCTAAAATGCTTTACTTGCTTAAATGTTTTTTTTCTTACAAAGATTTTTTTTTGTTGTCCCCCCCAGGACATGACCACAATGTTTCGTCTGTAGCCATCATGCCCAACGGAGATCACATTATTTCTGCCTCGAGGGACAAAACCATTAAAATGTGGGAGGTGGCGACTGGGTATGAAAAAAACATCACCTTCACTTTGGTACCACTTCTTGATATTTACTCTTCAAGATCCACTTTGATGTTTTAATGTCAATCATTTCCTCCCCATTAGCTACTGTGTGAAGACCTTTACGGGCCACAGGGAGTGGGTTCGTATGGTGCGCCCCAACCAGGATGGCACGCTGATCGCCAGCTGCTCCAATGACCAGACGGTCCGCGTTTGGGTCGTGGCCACCAAAGAATGCAAGGCGGAGCTGCGGGAGCATGAACACGTGGTGGAGTGCATCTCCTGGGCTCCAGAGAGCGCGTATCCCACCATCCTAGACGCCACAGGCTCTGAGGTTAGAGCTGGTTCTTGTTAAAAATGAACCAGAGCAACCTGTTCTCTGCTGGACGGGGACAGAATGTCCGAGATCGGCTCACGTTGCATCGAATGGCGTAAATACTCGTCAGGTGGTGGGAGGGGAGACAAAGAGGCCAGTGTGAGATTAATTAGCTTCAAATGGGTGCTGCTAGTAACACATTTGCAAAATGCGTTAGCCAGATAAACCAGTCATCATTCAGCGGTAAATAGGCAGAGATATCGAGTCATCTTTATCCAGACATGTGCTCCAATCATCTCCCAAAGCATAGCTGATAGCTCCCTCAGTTAGAGCAGATCTAAGAGGTAAACTCATGATTGGGAGTCGTACTATCACCTTCCATCAGTGTTCTTCCCAGCAATCCTGCCGTGTCATTAGATCTTAAAGCGTCACCACTGAGGTCTCTAATAGCATGAAGACAGCAGCTGGAGATGAAGACTGAGGACGAACGGGTGGAAGGAACCACATGGCCTACAGACGGATCAGGCTCCCCATCATGCCTTGTGATCTGCACTGTGTCCAATTGTAACCTTGATAGATTTAAATAGGGTTTTGCTTGCAGCAGTTGTTCCAGACTAACATGTGCTCTCTGGAATTGAAGATGTTTTTAATATTTTTTTCCCTTCGTAATACATCAGGTTAAACGGAGCGATAGATCTGATTGTAGATAGACCCGACACTACAAGCCCATTTTATGGTGAACAAAGGCGCTTTTAGGTTCACTCTTATTATTGTGTTATTTATCCTTTTGGCTTAGAAGTTTTAGCTGCACTGCATTTGGAACGTGTTGTATTTTCCTCCATGTAACACGGCTGGGAACCGATCAACAGCAGTTTTTATGTCTTAGCCACAGCTTCTCAGTTAAATTTAAGTCTGGGGTTTAATTCGACCGTTCTTACATATAGATATGGACATAGCTGCAGGTTCAGAGGAAAACCTACCCCTGAGCATCATGCTACCATCACCATGTTTCACCATGTAGATTGTCCCCTCCACAGTCAGTGTTTTGGATGCTGCTCAGTTTTGTTTTATTAAACTAGAGTAGGTATTTCTTGGCCAATATTTTCAATGAGTAACAAACCAGTCGCACATTATTTTTTTCTTTATTGCTTCATTTTGTTTTTACATAGTCCAAGAAGAGTGGGAAACCCGGGCCCTTCCTGCTGTCTGGCTCCAGGGACAAAACCATAAAGATGTGGGATGTAAGCACTGGGATGTGCCTTATGACACTGGTAAGGATCTCGCTGTAGCAGTAAATAGAGCCCAGTGGAAAATAGGTCTTCACAAACTGCATTGTTCTGGCCAAAATGACATCAGAATTGTCCATCTTTCAGGTTGGACATGATAACTGGGTGCGCGGCATCCTCTTCCATCCCGGAGGCAAGTTTATTGTGAGCTGCGCTGACGACAAGACCTTAAGGATCTGGGACTACAAGAACAAGCGCTGCATGAAGACCCTGAGTGCCCACGAACACTTTGTTACCTCTCTGGGTAAGCTGCTCTTTAGTCCTGCCAACAGGTGTGATATTTGAGGAAATAAACTTTGCTTGGTAGCTAAGTGATGCCGTTGAGTAGGCAGCATTGAAACTGGTCAGTGTAATGAATTTTTAAGGGGATTCGGAGAGTAAAGAAATTTAGCTGCTTATGTTATGAGATCCTTTAAACCTGAAGAATTTGTTTACATCATGAACGTTGTTACTTTTCGTTTTCCAGATTTCCACAAGGCTGCTCCCTTCGTGGTCACCGGCAGCGTAGATCAAACAGTAAAAGTATGGGAGTGTCGTTGATTTGGACCTGGGAGGACTGGACCACACCCCTTCCCCAATCTTCTACCCCAAAACCAACCCTCATCCCCCCCTCCGCACATCTTCGCCTCCCTCCGGCTGCATTCACCACCGTGGTCATCTACCCTTAGCGCTCTGTGGTCCGATAACTTTTTGTCCTTCTGTGTAAATTATTCCTGAATGTAGATCGAGCTAATAAATGTTACACAAAAAAAAGTATTCTTGCATGGTAATCCAAAATTCTATACTGTAAATTTACATAACGTTGTCTAGAAGTACCATAGGTTTAAACCAGGGGCTGAGCGTTTGTTCCTGCAGCCCTACCGACCAGCTGAAGGCAGGTGGTGTTAAAAAAAACAAAACAAAAATAAAAAAGTAGGGCACTAAAAACCAGTAATTTAAGAAATGACAGCATCTTTGTGTAAGATTTATTTTGTCTATTTTTTTTGTTCCTTCTGTTATTTCATCTCCTTTACTGTTGTAGTCTGTTGGTGCCTAACTGGGTTTGAGAAATGAGGCAACGAGATGTCTGTGGGGGCGTTATTGACCTAATCTGTAGCTTTATAACATCTCTTCTCAAGTGCATACCATTTCTCTTCATGTGGCGCTAGGTAAAATTTTAACAGCTGTGTACATATATATATATATATATTATATATAAATATATGCATTTGTTTCATACTGTTGTCCTTGGCCCTGGGGGGCTCTAACAGCTTTCTACTCTCTGAGGTGGACCACATAAATCGCTGCTGCAATTAAGATTAATAATCTGTTTTGATTCCAAGTGGCTTCTTTAGTCGCTGAGCAAAGCTTTGTAAGCGTTTTGGCTCAGTGCAGCACTTGAGCAGATTTCAAGGGTAACACCTTGAAGATGAGGGTTTGCTCGCTTTTGTTGCCTGTTTTGAGCTGAATTTTATAATTCTATTCCCTTTTTCTCTTTTTTTTTAAACCTCTTTTTTTTTAAACCACTCAGCTGAAGCGGGGTCGGTGCGATGCAGGAAAAGTATGTAAAGGTGCTAAGCTGTCCCACGGTGCCACTAGAGGATATAAATGCAAAATTTACACAAATCTAGAGATCAAGATAAAAAGCCCCCCCATGTGTTTTACATTAGATGTGTAAAAAAACTCAATCTTTGAAATGGAGAACTGTAAATGTTGCCTGTTCATGAGTTTGGCAGACATGTTTGGTCTGTTTTCTCTGGCAGAGTGATGCTTTCCTTAAACCTTTACAGACTGAAAGAGCAACCATTCCACTTGTTGTTGGACAATAAAAAAAAAAACCCTGAAACAATCTTCCCTAACTCTGTCCTCGAAGGTGTTTCATGACATCGGACGTTTAAAGACGTTGAAACAAGCGTAACCCTATAGTTTCTGATGAACCTGTTCATTCCATCGCTGTTTCTCTCCTAATAAAATAGCCGCTGCTCTGAACTTCCTGCTACTTTTGGCGAGTTTCCCTCTCCGTCTGTGTGCTGGATGTGTTGATCTGCTGCTCGAGTCCTCGCTGAAGTGGCCGCTGTGAGCCTTAGGTGACCTGTCCATGTAGCTCCGCCGCATGCGAAACCTGCATCCAGAGGCAGAGCTGTCTGAACAGATACTGCATAGACCAAATGATGGATCCATGTGACTCTACCTGCTATATTACAGTAACTGGATGAATTGTGCTGATTTGCCCCTTTTTTTTTTTTTGGAGCGGGGGGGCGTTAAGGTTTAAAACAAGAATAAGCACATATTTAAAGCAGCTCCTTTTAAAAATGACCGGCTTGTTGGGTTCAGGGAGCTCTGTTGTCTGGTTTGTAGAGAGACTGGTTTGTCATGTGCGTTTTTTTTTTTTTTTTTTTTTTTTTTTTTTTTTTTCCTCGTGTGCAGCTGGATTGTGGCAGACTAAGGATGCCCTCAAAGGACAAATGTCTTTCAGGGAATTTTACCCTTGATGCTCTCTCAGAAGATCTTAATTTTTTTCCCCCCTCTCTAAGCCATTTTCTTTAAAATGT
Organism: Jordanella pulchra; assembly: GCA_034780135.1. Taxonomy (NCBI): domain Eukaryota; kingdom Metazoa; phylum Chordata; class Actinopteri; order Cyprinodontiformes; family Cyprinodontidae; genus Jordanella; species Jordanella pulchra. The sequence goes on from JAUZNJ010066760.1 coordinate 45,657, forward strand.
GTGTGAAGAAAGAAGCAGTTGGGATTTGTCATTCAATTTGGCTGTTGTGTTAAGTTTTAAAGCTGAAGCCAAAAATTAAGGATTTTTGTCTGTACAATCTGAAAAAAAAAAAAGAGAACTTCTTTCTTGTTCAAAATAGGATTTCTCAAGATCACGCTATGATATACCAGACCTTAGCTTGAAAGCTGAAAAATGTGTCTCCATTTCTTGGCTTTATTCAAGGATTTTGGTTGGTAGAGGTCAGGATGATGTGTGCTCCTATCAGGGAAAGGAACCTTTTAAAACGGCCCCTGCTAATTGTTTTTTTTCTTGCGTAAAAGAAAATCCAGTTTTGCCATCCGCAGGTCCCAAGCAATCCCTGTGCTGCGTTTGCCTGGTGCGATGGGACCCACAGGTGAGGATTTAAAAGCCTGTGCGTCTTGTCCATCAGCAGAGTCCGTGTCCTCCGTGAGCTGCCTGCTGAAACGCATCTGAGGGCTTCAGACTGCACAATAAGCTCCTTACATGAGAGCTCATGATGTTTTTTTTGTTTGTTTTGCCACTATGGTCTCACTCTTCACACTGCAAACTGTTAACAATATACCTGGATGTCATTGTTTGCAATATAATAAAAACAGAAAATTTCCCCACGTGTCATGCTCTTTCTTTTTTTGGATGTTGATAATTGAGGTGGAAATACCTGAGGAAGATCAAAAGTTTTGGAATACATGAAAGAAGTGATCATATGAAGCATATATATTATATATATATTTCATTTATTTTAAAGAAGGCAACCTAACTGGATTTCAATACAGTGAGCTTGGTTCCTATCCTGTTTTCCCTTGAATAATGGTTCAGAAATTCTCAGAGCCACGAAATGCAAGTACTTTGCTCTTTACTGGAAAGAAAATATAATTTGTTGTTCAATGAGCATTTGATGAAATAGAATCTAGCTTTAATCGTAAGAAAAGATTGTAAACGATGAAGTATGATGGTGGAGGCACCAGTTTTGCTAGCTTTAGGACCTGCCTTAGAGGCAAACTAAAGATTTTATTTAGCAAATCAGCATCAGTTTTAGTCATGAATGCAAAAGTATGGATCAGGAATTACAATGATTCAAAGCTAGTAGCTGAATTCTAAAGACATGAAGAGGAAAAAGAACTTCAGTGAAATTTTATAATGGCCCAGGAAGTCCTGAAATTAAAATTTAAGAGATGTTTAAAAGCTTTGACAACATTATAGGCACCAGACTGTTGAAAGGTGGTGCTGCTTTAAGTTACCTCTGATCCTTATTACAAGAGAAAAACAAAAAACATCCCATGTGTATTCTTGCTGGCAAAGCACGATATGTCTAAGAGTTTATTTTAATCTTACCTGCACGACTGATGTTATTTAAAAAAAAAAAAAAAAGGCAAGATAAACTGTTATGATTTGTACTCACCCAAATATCATACATTTTACTAGGAACTCATAATATTTGAGTACATTATGTGCTTCATTTGTTTAATAAAAAGTTCCAGAAGAATGTCTGTATGTTTACTACAGGAATTTAGTATGAAATAGTGTGTTTCTAAAAATGAGATGACAAAGATCTGAATAAGTCTACATTTTCTTCTAAAAACCATTCATAATTTAAGGTTTAGTAAAATGAAGATAATGCATGTTTATTGGAAAATTCTAAATTGAGCCTTGCAAAAGTATTTGGACACCTTGATTTTTTCCAGATATTGCAGCGAAAAGATGGAAAGAATGCCATGTATTTGTATCCAAACCAATTAAAAAACATTTCACAGCGTCACATATCCAAATCTTTAGAGATATTTCTGTACCATCTTATTTGAAATAAAATTCTGTTTAATATAAATCAAAAACAACAAAAAAAAACAACTTCTCAAAAGTGAACATTTTAGTGACGTCAACGCGCAGCAGCGTGGAGTGGTGACGCAGTAAGGCGCCCGGAAATGGAGAAACGTTTGCACAACGTGAGAAGTTTAGCTGTTGTTGCCTGAATTATATTAGCGCCATAGTTAAAATACTGTTAAGGAGAAGATAAAGCTGCTGTACACCAAGATATACAGAGGAACGGAGTTAATAGTAGGTGATAAGTTAGCTTCTGGCTGTATTCGTTTTTACTGCAGTTAGCTGGTCTGTTTTGTTATCTGATATTTTCTGTTAGTAGTATTACTTTTTTATATGAATGATACTTTATGTTTATCAAAGCTGTGGACAGCCTTTATAGAACACCACGGGGTGCATTGCTACAATAGTGTGCAATCTGCTTTACTAACATTGTTTTATGTGTTTTTATAGTTGAAAACCAGGATTTGTCTTCATGGCTCTCAATAAATCAATGCATCCTCGGAATCGGTATAAGGACAAACCTCCAGACTTCGCCTATTTGGCCTCCAAATACCCGGATTTCCAGCAGCATGTCCACACCAGCATCGCAGGAAGACCAATGTAAGATGTCTGAATAGAAATATTCAAAGGTCCAAATGTTTGCAGATCTAGATGTGTTTTTGTATTTATTTCAATAATTTATTGTGTGCAAATTCACAACACATATCATCTCAAGCCACCGGACAGAGACTTTTAATCTAGATCATACAGTCAGATTGGTAAACGGTTTATATCCAAGGAAACCCAGCTGATTGCATCAACACATTGACTCTTCAGCAACCTCTCATAGCAAGTATGCATGCAGCGACAGTGGAGAGGAAAACTCTCTTTTAATAGAAAAACAGACAAAAAAACAGAAGCACCAATCCAAAATTAGGTTTTATATTAGAAAAGCTAACTGTAAACTAGCTCCACAGGTGAGTATGTCTAGGAAAGGACACATTACCCATCATAACAAAATGACTTATGATGTCAGCTCTGACATCATAAGTCATTAGACCTTTGCAACACCCATAGGTGTGACCTAGATTATTATGGGAAGCATCTGTGTTGTAGGAAAATTGATTGTTTTAATTTGTTGATCAACTGAAATAAAGTTTTTAAGTTGCCTAAATAAAAACAAGTTTGATTCATTATACATTTCTATTTTAATAAATAACAGACAGTATGACCTTGGATTTTGATGACTATGATTTAAAAATGCCTTGAATGAACCCAGATTTAATATTTAGGAGCAAAGGCCTCCTTAATTTTCTTCATAGCAGCTGAGGTCTTGTTATAACAGATCATTAATCTGGGACTGCTTCAGTCGTGTCTGTTTGATAAAAGGAGGCTCCTTTAGTATTTCCAGCTAAATGGATGAAGTGACACCAAAGTGTGATATTAGCCAATCATGCTAACAAGCTAAAAAGCAGCAGACACCATGAGAAAGCACAACAATTTATTGCCGTTCCTGTTTTTAAAAGATGAAATCCTGACTTCTGACAAAAGGAGGGTAAAGGCAGCTGCTACCCATGTATCTTCCTGTGTTGCCGCTTTTATTTTGTTATGGCTGAGGGCTCAGCAGCTCTTGCTTTCCTGACATTTATATACCCAGCCTTAAACCTTCCTACTGCAAGTGCTCACCTGTGCTCAGCCCCTCACGCTGAAAAACATTAGTCAATGTGCTGCTCTGACAGCTGCTAATTAACATTTGATGCCGCTGCTGTGTCTGCATTGTACTCGCAGACGGCAGATGAACAAAGAACCGACAGGTTCTGACTGCCAGGAACTTGCTTTCAGTTTTAAGTAAGAACTTTTAAGAGCAGAGACACTGAGGAATAGTCCTGAGCTGCTTCTCTTGTAATGCGTGGATTAAACCATGACATATTTTCTTTGTATCCCGACAAACTTAAAAAAAACAAAACAAAATAAACATATTTTCCCTTGTTTAAAAAAAAACACATTTAAAATTCAGCAGTTTTAGCTTCACCAGCTGCTGCCCTGGATTCATGCAACCCTCATGTTCTGATGAGCTGTCTGCAGAAATGTGGCTCCTCTTCCTCTTTAGCCCCACGTTCCTTCAGTAAAAGGGGATTAGCTTGGTTTCGTATCTTCCAACTAACTCGTCTACGAGTTTTCTTTTAAGTATTTAAGCTACGAGTTTAGGGGATGAGAGTAATCTACGGGAGACACTCGCTCTTCCCTCAGAGGAGATGCGTCTCCCCTCATTTAGGGCCCGCCGGTGGAGAGGACTGATAGCAGCTCAGACCAGAGGCAGCAGCAAAAATGTGCTGGATTTGATTTGAATGGAAATAAGGAATAGCTGGCACCCCCACCCCAATCAAAAATCAGCCTGAATCCTGTTTGTTTTCAGTGTTTCTGGGTCAAATGAGGCAGACAGAAGGAGCAGGATTAGGAAGAAAGAGTGGTTATTAAAGATGCATTAGCCTGGTTGACACTTAATTTAAAAAAAAAAAGCTCAATTTTCACTCCAGATCCATTCAAAGAGATATTAATAATCAGCTTCTTAGAAGAGAAAATTGAAAAATAATTAGGAGTCCTGGTGGGCTTAATTGATTAGCATTATCCTGTGGTGGTGCAAAGCTAAGCTGCTAATTTAAAGCAAGGTAAGGAAAACTGCTCTTAGGTCAAAATGTTTTTTTTTTATTATTATTTAAATTGTTGTGAGGATGCTGTGACTGTCCAAGCTTCATGTCATGCATGTTTGGTTATTTTATCAGAAGCTGTCAGAATATTTGAAGCCATTTCTGTAAACTAGGAGAAGAGGGAACCAATAAATTGTGGGATGGTGTGTGTGTTTTTGTGCTGGGAAAGCATTTACATTGAACCACAGAAACGAATCACACAATGTTTAGCGGGATCGCTTTAGTTTTTAAAAAAGATTGAAAATAAAATGTTTGAGCAGGATGTTTTTTTTTTTTTAGTAAATGATGTGTTTTATAGTCTGTCTCCAGTTAACAAGTATTTAATTACTAAATTAGTTGATTATTTCAATAACTTTAATCCCAATAATCAGTGGAAATAAAGGGTTAAAAGTAAAAAAAAAAAAAAACTCTGTTAATTGGAGCTGTACTTCCTTTTCCCATCACCTCGAAGAAGCGTTTATCTAATCACCTGCAAACTCCTGCTCCTACCAGGCTAGTCTCTGCAAACCTGAGAGAGGATTTAGCACAAACATCCAGAGGAGCTTATTTATGAATTACTAGAACCATCATGTTTTTCACCAAAGTCAAACAATTCCCCATATTTTCCACTTTGATGCTTGTTCTGAACTCCATCTTCACAGCATTTAGAATGTTTTGACTAGTTGTTGAAGAGGTATACCTAATAAAGTGGCCGGTTGGGGTGTATCTATCAGAGGACTCAGACTGGTGACTTTGAATGCAGTGTTGGGATCTTTTCCCGGACTGATTCCTCTCTTTAGTGATCGTTTTGTGTAAAGATGTTTATTGATGCATATTTAAGCCGATTCTTCTTATTTGGATCCTAATAGTTTGTAGTTCATTGAATATATATTGACCTTTGAGGAAAGGTCATCTTCACACGCCGCTGATTGTCACTGGTTCTTTCTCTTCTTTAAAAAAAAGCTGACAGGAGAAAAGGTGCTGCTTATCATCACAGTGTGTTTTCCTGCACCTTCAGTGGGTTCCGATGAAGGTCAGACTCTATTGATTGTTACTGTCTGAGTTTTAATAGTGATTAAAAGCATTTCACTCGTCCTGTTTAGCACAGCTTCATTGTTGAGAACACGGAGCCCTGTTCCTCCATCTCCACACCTCTTCTGCACCTTATCAGAACAACTTTTCCCTCTCGCGTTCGTCCTTCTTTGAGGCTCGCAGGCTTCCATCCGTGGCGTCGGCACGCAGCAGGCGAATCTACGCCAGCACAAAGCTGCGGGCGCGCTCTCGCTCTCCCTCTGCCATCAGCCATCAGCCATTGCTCCAGCGTGGCCAGATTTGCGTGCTCCGCTCATCTGTTTTTCTTTTTTTTTTTTTTCTGTAGGTGTGGTTGCCATGGAGACGGTCAATCCTACATCTCAGACTTCACACAGACAAGAAAAAGGTCTAAAAATAGAGCAGCGGCTCAAGCAGCCTCCCTCATCTGAACATCGATCTCTGTCTAATGACGCCTCTGGGGAGGATTGAAGAGTTAGCTAAGAGGTGGAGATGATGATGATGATGAGGAAGGCTGGCTGGCTGTTATTTTTTTGTCTGATTTATTACTTCTCTCTCATTCACCGTCCCAGTTTCCCTTTACTGGTTGGTCTTTTCACCGTCCTGCCTGCTGTGGAGGAACCTGGTGTTAGCTGCCGCTAAATCAGACGGCTGGATAAGAAACGTTCATTAGCTGAAGGGGAAGCAGGGAGGAGTTCAGATTAGAGCCGTGGAAACTTTGTTACCCAGCTGACGCCCCTTTCTCCACTGGCTCTGTTAACGCCCACCCCACTCCACCCAGTAAGCATTTCAAACACAGTTTTGTCTTTTTCCAGCAGGGTCGTCTTTTTTTCAGTTATTTCAGTGAATAACTGAGGTCAGGCTTTAAAACGATAAAGTTATATTGTGTCTGAGTTTTTACCAGTTTCATAACTGGGCCAACTATTGGTTGTTTGTGTTTTTATTTATTCTTTTTAAACGTCAGTGATGCTAAAACAATCTCATTCGACTTCCACACTGAGGAGTGTGTTTGTGAGCGTGACCTGCTAACCGGCTCGGGTGTGGCGCCCAGCAAAGGTCTTCCTTCCCTTTTAAATGTTTACTCATTTTTTCAGATTAAAACATCATAATTTTCTCTATTCTTCTGGAATTTTGTGAGATTTTGTTCAACTCAAAATAGGATTTTACTGTGAAGTTGAAAGATTTCTTACTAACTAGCCAGTAATCATCAATCAGAACTACTCCAGCTTAAAGTTATCGGGTTCCAGCTCATTTTTCTGTGCATCCAAAGTGCTTTTTTTCACAGCTTCTGGAGAAAGACAATAAACTTTCATCCAGCTTTTTATCATAATGAATTGTAGTTTATTTCTCACTGATAGAATTTAAATGTTATCACTTTAATAAAGGATCAAATTATTGCTGCCATGGTTACCAGAAGTATATAATTGAACTGTTGCTAATCCGGAAAAGTGTGTTTTCTGTCTGTTTAAATGTTTTCCTATCCTAAAAGGAGAACTGTTCTTTTGTTTCCTTGAGAAGGGAATAAAACTGGTCTTCTAGTAGGAAAATAAGCAAATGAAGCTAAAATCTTAGGTTAATTTTTGTTACTTCATCTAGTTCTTCATCCTGCTGGGTTGCTTTCATATCAGCCATGTGTGTGTTTTTTTTTTTTTTTTTATGCTTCCCAATCACCAGGATGTAATTAATTGTATCTGCCAAGGTGTAAAAGGACTTGGCGAGGCTGTAATTACACCTTCCCCGCCCCCACATTCTGGTGTGACAGCTGAAATGGTTAAACACGTGGAGGAGGGAAGATGGGAGGCCAGATGAGTGGGGGGGGGGCTTTGTTCTGAGTTGAGTGTGTAAAAGAAAAAAATCCAAATCTTAATAATTAGCGGGGGATTTTAATTTGATGGGCTGCTTATCCCCATATCGTCTCTGACACGTAGGTTTGTGTGAAATGTGAAGTGATGAGGCTCGGAGGAGAGGCTGCAGCAGGTTAATGAAGTGCCGATTCAAGAGTATTTTTGTGGAGTGGCCTCTAGGGGTTAATCCAACAGGGCAACTGAGACCGTCAGGAAAAGAAATCAAACCACAATAAATATTTATTTTATTAGTCTGCGACTGGCAACAAACTAATACCAGCTTTATATATAGGAGGCTAAAGGAAACCTTGCAGTTTGTGCTTCAAGGTTTATATTAAATCAGTTTTACTGCATAATAGATGGATAATTGTTTCATTTTTAGTTCCTGGAAAAGATCATATCTGTAGTCATTGTGAAATTTTGTCAACGTTTTGCAACAAGTCGCTGACTTAAATGAAACATTTTGAAGATTAATTTGATAATTATGCTCTTCTATGTTTAAACAACCCAAGAACAAAGAAAACCTGAACGCCTCACTTATATTTATCTTATAGAAGCTGTTTAAAGGTGACCGTTATTTTATAACAGGAGATTTTGTTAAAAATAATTATTCGTCACATTGTTTTTTTCCGTTATTGATTGAATGTATTTAGATCAGGGCTGTGTGATTTTTGCCAAACATTATAATTGTTGTATTTTTTTTTTTTTTCTTTATCAAATTGCAATAGCAAAACTATTTCAAGTTAACTTAAAGAATCAAATATTCCATTTAGATTTACATATTTTTAGACATTTTTGAATTAAAACAATAAATTGAAAAGTTTTTTTTTTTTTTGTTCCAAATATTTTTATGTTGAAAAGAATAGCTGATGTTCAGCTTGCATGTGTTGATCTGTGCGCTTATGCATCTTTGTCTTCTGTTATGTTTGCAAACCCTCTTTAAGTTCCTATTAGTCCTTCATTGGTACAAAGATTAATCTATCGACTGCTGGAAATTATTTTGGGAACTTTGTCTGAACCATTTTAAGTAATGGAGATAAACGAAGGACATTTCTGGACTGAAGATTGTTGCGTGAAAGAAGCTAAAGTACAAAAATGTTTTTTTTTTTTCCTTCTTGTTTTACTTTAATAATTTGGAAAGTAG
>JAUZNJ010066761.1:0-26483 GCA_034780135.1 Jordanella pulchra
ATGGATGGATGGATGGATGGATGGATGGATGGATGGATGGATGGATGGATGGATGGATGGATGGATGGACGGACGGAAACACTCTGACTCAGTGAAATAAACAGAAATAAATATTTCAAAATCTATCACTTTGTGTGAAATTAATCAATGATAAATGTTTACTTTAATACATTTATTGCTGAAATAAACTACTCTTGTTTTATATTCTGATTTACTAATATGCATCTATACGTGTTTTAGTGTACTGCAATTAAAGGAAAAGAGAAAAACTTACCTAAGGGTGTAAAAAAGTCTGAGAAGCTAAATGTGTATTTTTAGTTGATTCTTTCTCTTGATATCCTTCCAGGAACTCCTGCCCTCCATGTTCCTTTCAATCTCATTCTATCTCATTAAATTCAAATGTCCAGCCCCGTGTGACCATAGAAATTGTTACTAGAGGAGGTAACAAAAAAATCTTCAAGATAGAGCCTATGATATTTCATGCTCTCTCAGCCCTAACACCTACACACCCTCTTTGCTTGTGAAGTTTTCATTATTTACAAAAACTTACTCAACATATATGTGAGCTGATAGACATTTATGCATCTAGGGACCCCTTCCCATCATTTTCCTGTGATAGTCAGTGAGATATAGAGACCTACTTCAGCTCAGCAGCATTTCTAATTAATGGGAAAAGATTCAAGCAGCATTTCCCAATTATTTCCAATCATACTGTGATTTCGATTTATTAGAACAACTACTGTATATGACTCGTTCTCCCTGCCACTTGCAAGAATTTCTTCATCTGATAACTTGTGTAGTCAAAAAAAAAAATCCAAATTAGGGTCTTGTCCAGATGTGCAATTTGTTTGATATGATTCTTCTGCCTTAGTGAAAAAACAGAACCAGAAAAGGGAGGAAAGGAGTAGAGCTGCAATGATTGAGTGCATTTGAAACTAAAAGCAGATTGAAATTCAACAAAGGGATACAGGGTGACTTTATTTAATGAATAAGATTAGGTTTACAGCCAGCAGCAACCTCGTGTAGACAACGAACAGTGCCTTTAATGCAATGTGTCATGACTGGCCCAAAATAAACTGTCCTTTAAGATTGTAATGAACTCTCCAAAGGTAATGTACAAAGTGGTATGGTATTTCATCCTCACTGAGAATATGCAAAGCTCAAACTATAGAGTAAAGATTTGTGATGAACTAGGTAAATAACTAACAGGTGTCAGGTTAAACCATTGGTGGACAAAAAATGAAACTGCAATTAGAACGATATAAAATTATGCAGGGAAATGAAAATATGGCTTAACATGTAACAGAATGGGTATAGATGTCTATCAATGAAAAGACCAAAAGGAAAAGTATATAACCCTCCCTCCCTACACCATTCCTGTTATCTAAAGAGGTGTATTTCTTTCAGCCAATTTTCACAGAGTGTAACATAAACTTAAGTACTGCTGTTTTCTCACTGGGGATTGTTACAAATTTGGTGCTTAACTTAGAATGCACAGCAGTAGATTTTCAACAGTTGCAAATTACCTCAAACAACTAAAGTCCAATTAGCAAGTGCCACTGCATGGTTCAGTGATACTTTTAATTGCATAACACGAAAAATGGCAACTTGCAGCAGAAGAATAAACTATCCTAGAATGTATTGACAAAAACTCATGGAACAGGGTGAACAATATTCTTCTTATGGCAGTTATTGACAACACACTTCATTTAAACAAGCTTTATCTTTTAAAGAGCAATAAAGCAAGTTAAAGTTTATATAGTAAACCATGAATTACGTTTACGTTATTTATCTTCATATTTATTGTCATTCAGTTTTAAACAGGCAACAAGACATCCTGATGTATCATAACAGAACAGCGACAATTTGCAGTGTTTTCTCACAGATTTAAGGAAAACAAAAAACACTTTTTGCTAACTCATCACATAGTTACAGAAACTTTCCCAAAACAAATGTGCATGATTGAGAGTTTCTTTTTAACGTTCTGACCCTGCAACTTTCTCATGTCTGTTAAGTTCTACAGAAACTATTTGGCAATGCAACCCTGAGATTTTCCCAAATGGTTCATAGCAGTATTCTTCAAACTCGTAACTTAGAGACCGTCCTTCTGCAAGTTTTAGATGTTACCAGAAGTTAGATGTTGTTAAAGAGTAACTCATTTAGATTAAAATATATTTTTCAAATTAAACTTCCAACTTCCAGTCAGTTACACCAACATTAGAACAAAAACGAACTGAGCATGAATCATTGCATTTTTTTTTTTTTTTGTTTGTTTTTTTTTTATTTTTTTTTTTTTTTTTTTTTTACCAATATAGTTTATTCTTTAAGAAAAAGTCCCAGGTAATGATTAAAAAAAGGAATGTATAAAAATACCCACCAAAAAACACAAAGGGGTGTTTTATACTATGTGTCTTTGTTGAATCCAGCATCAAGGTTCACGGTACGAGACAGAGAGGTTATTAGGATCCTTTGGACAAAATTCATAGAGCCCTTAAAAGAGGTTACAATATAAACAGTACATATCATTAAATTAAAATATTACAGAAGAAAATATATTATACACAAGATGTAACTTCAACGAATGTATACACAAATATGCAATTAAAAAATCATATGTACAAAATATCTGAATATTTTTTTTTGCGATGAAAAAGAACTTTTTCATCGCATATAAAAATCCTCCTCACAGTTGTGTAGGAGAGATTTGCTGTCTGTTTATAGCTAGTTTTGGACAAAAGAGAGCTAATTTAAGTAGTGCACGGTATCCTGTTTCTTCAAGAATTAAAATGAGCCTTTCGTCTTCCCTGACACTGATCTAAATGAGTTAAAGGTTTCCTAGAGAAGGGTTAATTTACTTGACTGCCTTAATTGGACCTCAATTTTCAAAGAGAATATCTTGAATCATGCCCTAACTGTTCCCAAGACACTCTAGACAGGCCTGTGCTTCTTTGCTAGGTAACCCCTGTTATACATTGCTTTTTTTATTTTAGACATAATCATTTTGATTGAGGTTTTTGTACTCAGCGTTTCCCTAATGCAACTATGTGTATCTCACTACTGCTGTTACTGCTTATCTGATGGCCACACTGATTAGCTGAACCTGTTTTGCATTAGTGACGTTAAGCAACTGACTCCTTTCGGTGAAACTTAGAAATCGCAGCTTGACATGCTCTGCCTAAGGAAAAAATGTGCATCTGTCTTTTTTTAGCAAGTTTAATGAAATACCCTTCTAGACTTGACAGAGGGTTTGGAAAACCAAAATATATGTCTTACTAAATATACCATCCTCTGTTCCAAGTGAACATATTTGAATTATACATTTTCAACAGTAGATGAATGATGATTCTATGAATGTGATTAAAGATTTTATTTATGGACAACCTATAACCTCCTCTTTGAAGGACGCACAGGATTTATGTCTAATAACACTCTGTTCTCTTCTCTAATCATCTTGAATAATTCAAGTGTTCAAACAGTATTTTAGATTTATGCTGTCACATGAATACAAAATAACTTTTTTTGTGCTTCAGAGCTGTTTGGAATTCCATCATTGTTCTTCCTTATTTGGTATTCAGCATTTCTCCTGTGCTACTCTTCAAAATACTAGTAACACATGCAATATGCTTTAGTCAAAGAGGTTGCAAGTTGGCTCCGATGCATTACAACCATAGTTATGCCAATATAAAACGATCTGTGTATCATTTGTTCAGTCATTTGTTTCAATTTGAAGCCAGAAATGAAAAAAAATAATCTACTTTATTTTTTTTTTATAAGTCATTTCATAAATAATATAGAAAATGTGATCATTTCAAGTTGCCATACTAAATTAAATATATAAAAAAAATAAAGAGTGTATACATGATTTATTTATTTAAATTAAATATATATAAATAAATAAAGAGTGTATACATGATTTACCTATTTTTTTTTTTGTTAATTCACTTTGTTTATTTATCTTTTTTTTTTGTTTTGGGCTCTTATAGCATCTTATGTTTGCAAGCACTATCACAAATACCCCAGCCTGGTAAATGTTGCTGGCTGTATTGAATAGACAAACAAAATCAGGTACAAAGCTGCACAAAAAAAAAGATCAGCAAGATGTCCTTATTCCGCACATCAAAGACCACCACAAGTGCATAGAGAAATAATCCAACAGGATTAACAATATGGCTGAAATATTTAAATAATGAAATTAATTTGGCAGTGCAGTTGTAGAAGGTAGCGCAATGAAACTCTCACTGATTTGTGACACCCACGCCATGCAACATACACACAGCTGAATACACACTAGTTCACAGTGCAGTTTGATGTGTGACTTTATTTTTGTTTTTCTTTTTTTCTCATTTCAGACAGGTTTGCTCTGATCAGCACAGACAGGACTGGTTATCCCTGATTCAGAAATGCATTAAAATCTGTATCTTTTTTTACATTTTTTTTTTTTTTTTTTTTTTTTGTGGGGCAGCAGAGCAAAATTCTGAACCTGTGGAGCCCCTCTGCTCTAAATTTTTGCAGTTTAGTTTTCAACATTTTTTCTCATAAATTAATAACTAATTTCAAAAATCCTTCATTATACACAACACTTCATAAGATTCTTCATGTTTTCCATGTTTGTAAATAATTGTGGAAAGCCATTATATTTATTAGGGTATTTATTTCTTAGCTGCTGCTATAACGGCAACAGAATCAAAACAAAAGACAGTTTGGATAAACAATGAAAGGTTATGAATAAACACTGAGGAATAGTTATTGGAGGATTATTTTTTGTCCCAAACAACATCTTTTAACCAGACAATGTCCTTGGAGGTGGAAAGACCTGAGTGAAAACTGTAATAAGTAAGTATTTGGAATAAATCAATATGTAACAGGAATTAATAGGAGGTTGATTTTTTTAACAACACCTGTATTCTTCTACTTGCCACTTGTGCCTTATAAAAATAATATTACCTTAGAGCCCAAATAAAGTTAAAAAAAATTAGTATGCTGCCTATTCATTTTCTTCATCTATTAAGAAGTAGGAAAATGTTGACATAAAGAACTGTTCTCAGTTGTTCCATAATATTTTAAGACATGAATAAAAAGCAAAAAACAGTTTTTCATATTTTCATTGTTGGTTAAAAAACAGAATCAAATCAACGTATGACACATGGATTTAAAATACACCTACAGATGCTTCTGCTAAATTCAGAGTACTGTGCAATTGACTCTGGACGCCTGGAAATGAAAAGGTAAAGCAAATCGCTTTGGCTGGCTAAAGAGACACTGGTTGTCATTTCCATAACTTTTTAAAAACGCAGTCCCTTTCCCTTTCAGCTGCTGAAAATTTTCACTTAGACACACATAGGAAAAGTTGTAAAGAAGGCAATCTGTCCTGCACTCAGTCGTCCTCACTGCATGGGACACTCTCGATTTCTCTACGATCTCTTGTTAGACCAAAAATCAATCCCTTCATTGAGTAGCGGCCCATTTGTTCTTGGCTTTGACAGAGGCTTGGGTCAATAAAGGCAGTGCATCGCAACTCCCTCCCACCAAGGCCTGTGCTTGGCAAAGCAATTCTGCAACCGGAGTGCATGATAGATGACACAGACATGTGGAATCGCTAAAGCAAAACACAGCTAGACCGGACAAAACTGAAATATTTTTGTTGCCTGCTCTGTTTTTATATCCTGATGTTGCTCCAGATGTTAATAGGAGTTCATTTTTTGTTCAGCCCCTTCAATTAAACCGTTTTAAATTATTGTCAATTTTTTCTCTATTTCAGTTTATACGAGCTACTGTGATATGTTTTTTGTTTTTGAGAAAATGAGTAGTAGCCCCATGCTGGAGGAGGCTCTTTAATCCGGGTTCATTTACCAGGAAAGATGCAAGATCAGCATTCTGAAAACTACAATATTCCTCAGCTAATTGTGTATAAATTGTGAAAAAGTATTTATTAGTGAGGAAGACAGTTTGTTATACTTCGACTTTTTGGCTAAAGCAGTTTCGAACCCTGTACCTCCATCACAATATTGTGTAAATGACTTTGTTTTTTCTGGCATATGACGATGCCGGTAAATAATCATCCCATATTGCTTCTGCATATCTCTTTTATTTGGACATGTTGGAAAATAGTGTTGCAGCTATGATATCCCATATGTAGCACAGATAAAGTTACTCCTAAAACAAAATAAAGATTTGAGTAGTAAAGAACAACCCATTAGCCTACTGTCATGATACATTGCCACGTTGTTTAAAGGTCAAGCTGTCTTCAGCCCCTACTTTCTGATTGATTAATTTATATCTTATTTGGCCATTTTGGGCACTTATTGAATAATAAAATTCTATCATCAAATGAAAGGCATTCAGTAAATATAGCAAAAACTACCTAAACAACATGATGCCATCATCTTAGCAGTAACAGCCTATCCTAATGCAGTAGGACATTGAATTTTACATCCTTTATTTCAGAAGACATGCAGTACACCATAGAGTTATACTTAACAAATTACATGCAGACTTCAGGTATGTGATAATGGTACACATAATGCACTTAATTTCTCATATTTTGACATAAAAGAGAGTGGTTTCTATTTATACCAACTTACACAGAAAGACATGAAAAAATATAAGACACTTTAACACATTACTTTGCTGGGGGAAATATAATATAATGTATTTTCTTAGTTCTGTATTCGTTGTTATAATATTTATATTTGATACATTTATATATAGACATATAATTTTGCTACCAATCTGTTTAGGGATTGGCTGGGTTCTGGCTAAGTAGACATGATTAGTGTTTTAATTACATAATCAACTTAGTCCTTGTCCATTGATAGAATATGTTTCTCTTGTCACAACCACCCACTGTCTGTACATCAGGTTAATAAGTTTTAATAATTGGAAAGAAAAAATGCCTCTGAGCTATTCAGAATCCACTGCGTGAAATCCATCATTCGTATCATATCAAGCCAGGGTTTGAGAGAGGTCTTTTTCAGCCTTAAAGCATAGCAGAATATTTTAATATAAGTCACCACCTTATTGACTGTACCTTGTGTGGCACTTTAACATGTTTTAGCCTAAGGGGTTTCAAATCTCTTCAGATTTAAGTTAGAAGAGTCAGAAGGTAAGATGATCCTCGCAGCAAAACTAATATTCAGATTTTCTTTGTATGTGTAAAGGACCGCTTAGTCAGGCTTAGAGGAACATGATTAACTAAATCTTTTAATTCATTTGTTTGTCCCTTGGAAAGAACAGTTTAGTAATTAACCTGCTGCAGTTTGCTTTCCTCTCTGGTTGGCAGTAATGAATAGACTAGTGAATACAATCATCTTGACCCTATCATTATGTGACATAGATAATTGTATGGAATAAAATCATTGTTTTTTTTATATCTGTGGCATGTCCTAGATCATAATTTCTTATAGAACATATGAATAATTATTCAACTCTGTAACTAATCTGTACTGATTTAAATTTGTACTGTGTTAAATTGCCCATTGGAAAATAGAACACAAGAGCTAAGCTTAGAGAAATATAATAAATAAATAAATACACCGAGTGGACTTTCCCCACACTCCCCAAATGATGTACAGTTAGCTGTATAAACATTTCCAGCAAAGTCTAGTTACAAAGTGAGCAAGAGGTACAACCCTTGTATAAGTACCCACGGAGGGACAGGCCCTCCTTCACATAAAGCTGAAACAGTGCGTCCATGTCACTTCCTCTTCTTTGTGTCATGAGTCTCATGGTTTAGGCTGCTTCCTCTTTTGCTTTATAACATCACTGACAACACTGTTTATGCTTTTCTAGCACATGTTGAGGAGAGAATTGTTGAAATAAGGGCTCCAACTTTGCGCAGGGATTTTAAAAATGTCTTCAGTCATGGATGGAGATGTGCTGTCACTGTCGTCTTCTTCATCATTGCCAACCTCTTCAGCAACAGCAGGAACTCGGCAAGATGCTTCGACCAAACACGCCAGCAGTCTTCCTCACAGCCCTGGAGATCACATATCTACTAAGGAATTATGGTCTGTATACAACATTTATACTTTCCTACGCATACAAAAAAGAACACAGGAAAAATGTATTTCTACAAACTGCCTAAATGTTGTAAAGGATGAGATCAGATCTGCTCTTTGGGGATGTTTTTTTTTTATCAAATGTGTAGAAGTTTCTGTTCCTTTCAACTTTGTGTTTTTATCTTTCCTGTGTATTGTCTTAATTGAAAGCTAAAATATTATTCAAAAAAATATTTCAATACTTTTCTATGATCTTGAATATTTACAAAATACCTGAAAAATAAAACAAGCAAGCAGTTCAGTGTAAAAGTTCACCTCGGTGAGAGGTGGGGACTGTGGAGTTTCCCATGAGGTCACAGATATGTAGCCTTCAGGTTACGGTTTCACTAATAATTTTGTAGAAATAACCAATAGAATGCAAACAGTCTAGTTACTTGACTTAATATGTATTTGAGGCAATATCTTTGGTTTTTTATGTAGTCTGGTGAAACAACTCTTATAATTTCCCTAATAACAGATAGAATTAATTTGTGTTTGCTGATAACCTTGACACAATAGTCAAACACACAACCTCGGCTTCCTGTTATGTGTTTCAGATGAAACTGTCTGCCCCCCTTCTTCTGTAACACATTCTGTATCACGAGCAACCACTGAATTAAAATATGACTGCAAAAATTTGTGACATTTTGGCCTCTACATCTCTACAGGCATATAGTTAAACCTTTATAAAACTTAGTCATAGTGCTTACATGCTGTGAAAAAAAAAAAAAATAGAAGTAACCCTCACACTTTGATTACAAAGAAATGCAGGATAGTATACTTCTAATAGTACAGCTGAATAAACTGTCCTCAGCTGGCAGGATAGAGTATTTGATAATTTTAGGTAATCTTTTCTATATTGCAAAAATATCTTTGCTATATTTTGTCTTCCCTTTTTCTGCATTTAAACTTTGCCTTTTTCCTAAACGTCATAAATTATAAAACTGGTAGTTTTAAATGGATGATTTGCCTGTTATTGCTATCAGAAAGACTTTTCTAAAGCCCCTTCCTGCTTTGTTGAATGCTGCAGAGTGAGAGAGGATAAGAGGTAAATACTCAAAAGAAATATTTTCTGGGTTTTCCTTTAAGGAAAAGGAACAATGCCACTTCAGTGATAAATTTTTTCACTCAAACCACACAGTACTGATGAAAAAAGCATCATACGTAGTAGAAAATTTTTTTTTCTAAATAAAAAGGGAAGTGCTTTGTTTGCAGCCCTTTATTGAACGGTCGATCTTCGATATTATGTGTCATTTTTGCGACTATAGTTCAGTATTTTAGGAGATAGATCAAGCAGAGCATTGTTTCAGAAGCAGATATACTCAACTCAATAAGAACTTCATATTTGACAAGCATATTAATGACTATATTCATGCTTCAGTTTAGAGAACACATCAACACACTTGATATGAACTAGAAACATAATAATAAGGAAATGGCAGCTGTAGTTCTTGTTTCTGTCCTTGCCATTTAAAACTAAGTCTAAAAACAAACATAAAAGTGAAAATCTTGCCATTAGTTTTTCCTATTCTAACTCTGTGACAAAATTCAACAAAATATCCTTTGCAATTTTTTTTCATTGGATTAAATGTACAACTTCAATTCATATGCATCCCGACCTTCTGTGAATAGACCAGTGGAGAATTTTTTAAAAGCCAACCCAGTAGGAATTGGTTGTGTTCTGTTACGTAATGATTGACAACAACAAGGGTTCTACTTGTTCTCAGTTTTGCCCAAACTGAATTTCCCTTCGGGGATCAATAAAGTATAAATGAGTAGAATTGAATTGAATTCAAATTCATCTTACACCGCCACCATTTTCAGGTTATATGTGTCTCTGCTTAATGACCAGTGAGTTAAATGACTGCAGCAACTCTAAAAAAGCATTTCATGAAGATTTGCTTGGAAAAGCCGATCTTTGTTTAACTCAAATCACGAAAATGACAAATATCATGTTATGACAGGCCACTTGACATTCACAGTGGGGTTGTTCAGTGAGTGATAGGCTTTGCAATCTGCAAAAAGGACTTTAGTTGTTTTTTTTTTTTTGGCAATAACCAGATTTTCCCTTTATTCTATTACCTCCATTTACTTTATCTGACCAGACACCTCTGTTAAATTGCACTACTTTGGTCTTCCACATACTGTAGCATCAAACATGGTAGTGGGTGAAAGCATGCATTTGTGGGAGAAGGTTTCCCCTAAACATGATGTGAGTGAATTGCAGAATTGGACACTTTGAATTAATTCACCCTGCATGGTTACAATAGCCCAACTGTATGTTTGCGTAACACTAAGGAGGCTTCCTTCAGTGTTATGAGCTCCTCCATGAACAGATTTCCTCTGGGAGTATATCTACACTACTTCCCTGTTAGCATTATTGTCAAACTGGATCCCATCACAGAACTGACATACATGGTATGTAGTTAAATTAATCAATAAATTCAAATATTTCTTTCTTTCTAAGTGCTTCACCAGACACCACTTCTTTTAGTCCAGGGATCATCCCTGGCACTGCTTCCATAAATATGCAAATTCTTTATGTCTGACTGTAAACATGCACTTAAGTTTTCAGATACGTAGAAATACATCACAATATGCACAAATGTGTATCGGAGTGTCTTGAGTGCATAATGTTACAGTGTATATGTGTGTGTGTGTTGCGTGGGTGTGCATAATAGATGCCATTTGGTTCTCTGGAAGTGCACTCTGTGTGAGTGGGTGTTCAAAAGTACCTGACATTCTTTTTTGCATGCGTGCCTTTGCTTAATAATAGAAATCCTCTCTTAATGTTCATCCTGGTGTGTTTTTTATTTAGTTTTTTTTTTACTTAGGACATATTATGATATTCTGGTTCTGTGTGCAGGTCAGAAATTGAAAGCCCATTGGGTGAAAGACTGCTGTCCACAGATGAGCAGGTCACTCTGATCACTGAGAGTCTCACAGTCACCTCCACTGACCAGGAGAAACTGTTGCTGCTTAACAAGAACACCGAGCTCCGCAGAGTGAACAAAGAGGTAGAACATCTCCTTAAAACCTGTGCAGAAGCTCTGCAGGTCAACATATTATTACTGCTGTTGGCAATTACATGTAGTTCTCATTGGAGGCTGGGGGAGGGATGTAGGCGTTATATGAAAAGTGCTGTAGTGAATGTGGTAAATTATGCAACCTTTGCCTCCAGATTTTAATGACATGCTCCTTTGAGATCTGAAATGTCACTCATATTCGTTCTTGCTCGCCGTGTAGAGACAGACTGAAAAATGACAGCAGAGATTGTGAAATGAATGATGCTATTGATTACTGAAGTGCAAGTCTTTGCTGTAATTTTGCTGATGACGTCGATGGTAATATCCCACAGCTGATGAAACTTAACGAGGACTGGGACCAGGTATACCGGAGCGCCACATTGGGTCTACAGAGTAGACTGAAGGCTCTGGAGCTGGAAAACAGTGCCATTAAACAACTTAACAGCCAACTGCTTCTCAAAGTTGAACAACAGCAGGTAAACAAAACAAAACTTTAAGCACCCGCTCCACCACAAGCTCACCTCACTGGCTACAACATTTGCTGTTGAAAGGGTGTACATCTGGGAATCTTATAATGAATTCAGTAAATGTGGTTTACTGGTGTGATGTCTGTAGCTGCCTTTTGAATTGCAGAGTGCGAAGGAGTATTACGAACAGGCTCTGATGACAGAGCTGAAGAAAAACCAGGAGTTGCAAGAGTATATCAGGTTACTGGAAAGCAGGATGCACCAAGCAGAAAAAGACCTCTCATCTGTTAACCAGGTTTTTATCTTATATGTTTTTATATGTTTCTTTTTAAATTATGCTGAGGTTAGTGGGTCTAATGTGACTACATTTGTAACACCATTAGGGTATGAAAACTTTGTAAGATCCTGTAATATATTTTTTCTAATCTGTTTGTGTCTTTTTTTTCCACTAAAGGCAACCTTTAGCACTGGATCATTTCCCACCAGTGGTCATATTTCCAGATACAGCCCCTCGTCCTCCTCTTTCCTAGCTTCTCCCATCTCAGAGGCAGGATACAAGGAAAAAGGTCCTGCTATTACTTCATTGGGAACTCGGGGAAGCTCCAAGCAAGAGGTTAAAGATTTGAAGGAGCAGTTGGAAGCTCTAAGATGTCAGGTGAGTCACTCTCCTTAGAACAACTTGAAAAAGGAAGATCGTAGCTGATGTTAAATCCCTGTTGCTGGGCAAAAGTTTTCATAATGTTCAGGCAGACGTTTTAAAAAGAGAGTGAACTGCACCACCTAGTGGTGCTTCAAGATGTAAAGTCAAAATCTGGCTCAATGACATGTTTCTATTTTTTTGTCTGTAGACTGAAATTTATGAGGCAGATTATCAGACAGAGCACAATGACCACAAGCACACTCTGCAGGAAAACCGGAGGCTGAGGAAAAAGAGGGAGGAGATGCGCCAACAGGTGGCACTACTGCAGGAACAGGTAAAGTTATCATCGCCTTGAATGAGATAATATAAGGAGAACATTTTGTTTTTCATCAGACGTATTTTTCAAATACTTTTGAAGTTAAATCTTTCTTTACTTTTGTGTAATTCCTTCAGCTCAAGATTTATGAGGATGACTTCAGGAGGGAGCGGTCTGACAAACAGATGCTGCAGCGACTGTTGTCACAGAAAACATCACAGAATAAGGACGCCGTACTTGTCCACCGCTGCAATAATGGGCAGCAGCTGCTGGGGGGGGAACAGAGGGTGCAAAGTGAAGAGAAAAGAAAGCAGCACCATCCACTCTGCCCCAAGCACTCCAGCAGGGACAAGGAGTCAAGCTGAAAGACCAGCATATGATAAAACTAAGGGCTTATCAATGAAGACTGACATTGATTGTTTGCTAAGCCGTCATTATTTTAAGCTCAATAGACTAGAAACCTGACTTGTGTAAAAACATAAATCTGAGTTTGTATTGACTTTCTTGGAGAAACATAACTTTATGTACCTAATTTAACACATTTATCTATTTTCTTAAATATATATTTTGTCATTTAAAAATGTCTATTATTAACTAACTCTAACTTTCCCATTGAGTCATCAGAATAACTCTATAAGAGAATATCCAAACAATTTCTAAGCTTATTTGAACATTTTTACTAACTTTATGAGTCAAGATTTCTTTTTAATTCCCACCAAATACCTTAATGGTGCAATGGGAAGGCACAATACATCGTAATGGCATTATAAACAGTGTTCAGTTGTCATTCTGAATTAAATACTTCTATTGTTGACTCTGTTTCTGAGAATTTTAATGCAGTTGCTTCATGTATCTTTTGCTTCCTATGTTTTAGTTATACAAACGTGTGCTAAGGAGCATAAATGTATTCCCAAACAGCACTTTCAGTCTACCTGGGAAAAAAAGGGTGGATCAGAAGATTCATTCCAAGCAAGTATGGTGTGTTGATTCATAAGGTTGACTAGCTATAGGCAAGCACATTTTCCTCAACTGCTGTGTGAAAGTGTGCAAAGCTTTGGACACATATTTTTCTCTTAAAAAAGCCAATGCAACAGAATGTTCTAGGGATAGATGATACAAACTTCAACCCAACTGGATTATGGCAAGGGAATGGTAAGGAGAAGGTATCGAACAGCGCATTATATTAAATCATGTTTAAAGCAGAGCAGAGGCATTATAATGGCATGTATGGCTTCGATTAGCACTGGGACGTTAGTTATTCATGATGTTACTATGGACAAAGGCTGCCCAATGAACTTAGAGGTTTTCAGAGACTTACTGACATTTCATAATAATGATGGATACTAACCAAAACATAGAGCAAAAGCAAGCCATACGTTTGATAAAGTAAACATTTCAGATCAAACTCAAATTAGCATGTATTTCTCTTATTAAAGATTAAACTTTGGAAATAAAATCCACCAACAAACAACAGGAAGACTTCACTGGAAGTGCTGCAGTGAAGACCTGGCAGAGCATTAGAGGAAATCCAGCATCTGGTGATATGACTTATGCCTAGAGGAAAGTCAAATATCATTCCCTATAAGTAAAAGAGAGACACAGTCAAGGCCATAGGTATTTGATATATATAAATTTATAATATATATATATATTTTAGTACATTACCGAAATGAAAAGAGATGCAGTTGAAGTACAGAAATTCAGCTGTAATCTAGTGGAAAAAACCCCAAACATATTACAATGTCAAGACATTGAACTTTTTAAATGTGTTCCTTCGTTCCAGGGGCTCAAAGGTAACTGGACACATTATATAACTTAAAATAAAAATTTTGATACTCGGTTTCTCAAGATGTACTGAGGTTTGTACTTTGAACTTCTCTAATACATAAATATGTTCTAATCTAATATACTTCTTGTTTTTAAAATATTGTCTTTAAAATGCTCTTGTATTTAGTGCCATCTCCGTCCTATCAAAATTGAACGACTTACTATAAGAATGATGAGACCAATTACAGAGAGGAGGTCCACAATCTGACACAGTGGTGTTTACAAGGAGAACCGATCACCAGCTAGACCAAGTGAGTAATAGTGGAATACAAGAGGTCCATAGGGGCTGAACTTTCTGCATAAAGGTGGAGATGCATATGGACAGCATCAAATTCCTTGGTATTCAAATTTCCTGTAACCTCTTCTGCTCTGAGAACATCTCTCACCTGGTGAACAACACCATTCAACAGCTGTTCTTTTTAGGAAATTGAAACAAGCTAAACTTTCTTCTTAGCTACTGATAAATTTCCACAGGCCTACAGTTAAAGGCATCATATACCTCAGCATTGAATAGTTGTGAGAGAGCTGCAAGGCACAAGATTGAAAAGACTTAAACCAAGTAGTGAAGAAAGTACAGGGGATTGTAGGATGCAGATGTTCACTGGATTTATACTACAGAAGCCCAGATAAGGGACAGAAACATTGCCACATATCCCACCGACTGGGCAATGCACTCGTCCCATTTAGCCTCATAGGTTGTTCTCTGCTTTCCTTTTCCGGTATGACATTTTTCAGCTTTACTTTTTAGATTCACAGTTGTATTACATTCCTTTAATTTATTCATGGAATAAATTACATGGATGCTGGCCTGGTTTTCTCATACCATTATTTGTCAGGATAATTTGTGAAATTTCATTTTATCTATGGGAATCAAAGCAAATGGGTCTTAAGATAATATTATAGTGCTGAATATGTAACTTTTCCCTTTACAGAAAACGTAATTATACACTACATAGTGTTGGTTTATAAAACAGAACTCCATTAGATAAATTGAATGGTGTATTTTTAGATGACTAAAGGCTTTAAAAATTTCCAGGTTGATGTATGATAATTCTGAACTGGGTGAAGATATAAATTAAAGACACTAGAGGGCAGCATTACCATTTAGACAATGATTTAATAAAGGTCAACGTGTGAATGCTGCTATTTTATCAACAACAATCGACACCCACAACCGTGATTTAGAGGTTTTTTCAAACTGAAGGAAATTTCCATTCTGATATATGAACCATATGCTAATATTTGAGTTTGTATAAAGCAGACATAATAATCAGACACTTTTCCAAACAGAAAATCAGCCGATTCACATACATAACTATTAATTGATTTAATTTTATGATTTAGCAAAAAACACATTATAAGTTGATATTTACACCATTAGGGACCAAAAGTTGCATTATTTAAACTGGGGGAAAATAAACATTGATTTATTTTTGTTGATGTTTATTTTTTCTTTACATAAACATAATTGTTTTGATTGCTTTACATTTCGTCTTTTTGTTCCATTTTTCACTTTATCAATAGAGAAAACAACAAATACTAATGTCTGTGTGAGTCCCATTTTCACAGAGAGTGTAAGATCTGGTAGAAGCTATGTGTAATCACCTAACTACATTAGCAGCGATAAGGCATAATGTTGTCTAAATCATTTGCCCTACTATAGAAGTTCTCGGCCTAATCTAACTCTGATCACAGCCATATATAGTTATTGTTTAATTCTTAGATTTTTTTTAACCAGGAGCTGAATTTTCTAATCTTTTTAAACAGATATTTCTGTCTGTTGAGATGCAACAGTTTGCAACAATTTATTATGACTTGTAGTCATTTCTAACATTAGGCATGTTATTGCCAATTGCTCACCACACCAACTTTCGAAGCAGTATTATGTCATTCTTGATTTCCCAATGTAAACTATTTCCCAGTTTTTTCTCTCAGAACTGGGGATCAAGGAGGAGTTTGACCAATTAATGTAGGAATCAAGACAAGGCTGAATAGAAATATTGGATAGAGATAGAGAGGGTATCTCTTTTGAGTTTTGCTTTTTGACTCCTGATCATACAACAACATGCTATCTAGATGCATAGGCTTATTGGTTTAAGGTCTCATTTTACTGACAAATTCACATGAAGAGTTAAAAAGAATCTGCTTTAATACACTTTGGTTAATTCAATGAGATATTTAAGGATGTTTTAGCATCAGTTTTACTGAACCTAAAAAAACCTACTTCAATGTAACTAATAACGGCAAAATGACGACTTCATTACGTTTGCATAGTTATCTAAACAACTGCAAATGCTTTTTAAATGATATTGAAACTTTATAGGTTATAAATGTCCTTTGTGACTGCAAGATGATGCAAGAATGGTTTTCTTGTCTTGTGTCTTTGTCACATTGTGGGGGACTGAGTTTACTCCACTTGTTATTTATTGGCCAGTGAAATAGCATGATCCAATTTTTTTAATAATAAGAGAAAACTTGACGATGTATTGAAATGTGGACAAGATTTTGTTGATTTAAAAGCAAAAGTTTCCCTTTTGTTTCTATTGTTAGTAATCACTACATTTGCATGAGATTTTGTTATGTTTTTCCTGAAAGAGAAATCGCATCTCTTTTATTTTAAATCAATAAGAAAATGTACCACAAAAATCATATTGTGTAGAAGGGATTTTAATGAAAATTCCAAAAACAAATTCACTTTACAACCAAGATCAAAAAGACTGCTATAGGATAGCATCAAACAAAATATTTATGTTTAAATTCAGTATGTTTTAAAGCAAATGTTCAATATTTGATAAAACTCTTTTTAAGCCAGTTTCAATGTTTCTTGAACCATGACGCCGATTCCATCAAAGATCTTGTGAAAGGGAGCGTTGCACATGAAGGCACAGGTGGTGACCAGCTTGTTTTTGACATCAACATGAGCTTCATCCACCTCTTTGTTCACATGTTTGCAGCCCAGTTCCTTCATAGCTCCAGCTGTCTCAGCGTACGGCCACCTGAAGATAAAAGCACAGTGAAGGGTCACAACAAATCCCTGAAACTAATAAATATGTTTTTCCAGACTGAACAGATTTACACACTTTTCACACTTTTTGTCCTGCCCCACAGTGAGCTCACAACCAGGTAGAAGCTTTGCAGCCAGGACAGGAGAAATGCAGCACATTCCCAGAGGCTTTCCAGCTTTATTGAAATCCTTGATTAGCTTCTCCAGGTGAGGCTGGATGGTGCAGTTCTTGTTCTTCACAGCCCAGTCACACAGGTTCTTAGCTACACCGAAACCCCCTGATGGAGAACGAAAGGATTTGATCAGAGCATTACATTACAGATGATTTTTCTCACAGCTTTCTCTGGATCTATAGAGGGTCATCTCACCTGGAATGATGGCAGCATCAAACGCTGAAACATCCAGCTTGGCCAGATCCGTCACGTCGCCCCTGGCGATACGAGCGCTTTCCTGCAGAATGTTCCTCTTCTCCTCTGTAGGTTTTCCCTCACAGTGATTCACAACATGCATTTGAGCTGTATCTGGAGCAAACATCTGGGCCTAAAATCAACAACTACCATTGTAAATTTTCAAAACAAAACACAATAAACCACTGTTGTTTTCTATCAACACCTTGTTTTGAAAGATAAATACACTTTTTATGTTTCGTTTTGGTTCTTACTTTAGCTCCAGCACGGCTCAGATGGACCAGGACAGCCGAGGCCTCATGGATCTCTGTGCCATCGTAAACTCCACAGCCTGCCAGAATAACTGCAACGCGCTTTGCCATGATTACTGAAAAACACAAAGACATGTTCACCCATTAAACAGATGACCAAATAACATATGAGAGGCAATGTGCTGTAATTCATCTATGGTTAAGCTTAAATTTCTAATGTTTCCACACCTGGGTATAGGGATTAAACTAAGAGATGGCCACCTGTTGCATGCTGTATGGTAAAAAAAAATATTTACAGAACAAGGTAATAAACAAGACTTAAGAGTCCTCCTGCTCATACCAGATGCTACTGCTACCTTCATGCAGCAGCAGGACTCCTAATTTATCTGATTTAATTTTTGTGCAAATTATATTTACTTAAATTCATTCTACAATTATGCTAATGCGTCATTTTTATATTGAAGATGTTTCTAGGAGACCAATAATGTGATCAATTCCCCCTTGTGTTGTAGACTAAGTTGACATTATCTCAATTAAGTGATAAGGACTCTTTTAAACATTTTTTTGTAGAGAAGGAAGGAGACACTATAGATATTTGATAAATCCAATCTGTGAAAATATTTGAAGAGAAATAAAGAATCTGGTGACACATTTTAGCAGGAATAAGATCAAATCATATCCAGTGTCAATCAATCTCACATATATTTATGCAAACATTTTTAATATCAGCTAGTCCACAAAGGTTGAAGCTGGAAAATAAAGATGATAGATTAGCTCCACTGTTTGCGAAGGCTTAGGTCCTTCAATATATTTGACAACCTGCTCCAGATATTCTACCAGTCTGATACGACAGCCACCATCCTCTCTACTGATAACTACTGGTATGCCGGACTCCAAACGTAAGATATGAACATTTTAAAATTTTCTAGTTCATTATTGGCTGCTCTTAATCTGGTTTCACTTTCTTTCTGTGAACCACAATTTATAGTAGTTATGTTTTTAGGAAGATTAAAGCCATGCCCTATTAATCAAAATAATTCAAGGGTTGATCACAGTTAAATTGCAATGTATTAAATTAGGTTTAATAATTCAACTTCAGAATTTACAAGATTCCTGTGTAAACTGACTTAATACTGGTTCATTAAGATACTGGTTATTTTGGTCATCGGAGACTTGACTTGGAAATAGGGACTGATGGACATCTCTTTCTTAAATGAATGTTATGTTAAAGAAAGCCTCATTACTATGAAGCTGTTTTGAAACTTGAACAACAAATAAAGTTAAACACAAATATTAGTAGTTTAGTAATCCAGATAATTGATTTTTTTAATGTTAAGTCACTGTATGATGGCCAAATTTAAATTGAATCGTTTTCAAAAGGCAAACTGATAAAGAGCATACACCACATACCTTATTTAGTTTTGTCCAGTTGTTGAACACAGCATGGAGAAAAGTTAATCAGAAGAGATTTGACGGCTGATCCAGCTGACAGCTGATTTGACACTATTCGAGTAGAGGGGCTTTATAGCCCCTGCTATCCATTCATTCTCCTCCCACAATTCTCTGGTACAAGTGTCTGACAAACAAGACATTCAAGCTTCCAGAATTGGTCAAATTGATAATTTGGGAAATGAAAATGCAGAATTGCTCTTGACGCTTAGACGATGAGACATTTAATCTGATCCATTCAGTTGCACAATAGGAAATGACTAAGGGTTTTATTTCATCACTACAAAACCGAACAAACTACAAGTTGATGGATACAAGAAGATTTTTTTTTTCTGTATTTTAAGGTGAGATGTACAGAAGATGTAATAAATATAATATCATTTAAATATTTTTTCCATATATGGCAAAAAAAAACTATATTCAAGGCAATCTCAGGAAAACTAGATGAACTGGAACTAGAGTCTTTTGTCATCCCACTATTCTCAGTGGGCTGTTTTATTTCCTAAGAAAGCATGGCCCTGTCAGAAAGCGGTTGGGGTGGAGGTGGTGAGGCAGAGGCAGGAACCAGGATGCGGTGAAAGATGAGGTTTTTAATGATGAATAATCCCAAACAGGTACAGCAAACTGAAAAGTCATCAGGCCAGGCAGCACAGCTTAAACAGATTCCAGGGTTTAACACCGATATACGAGAGGTTAAAGAAAACAACGAGGAGTGGCTAGAGAGCTGACAAACTTAGACGATCTCAGACAAGGACCCGACGAAGACACAGGTGGATTTAAAAACACAGGGAGGTATTTAGGGAAATGAGACACACCTGGGGGGTAATCAAGGGAGGACAGGACGACACGGAGAACACAGAGACAACAGGAAGCTCAAAAAAGGAACACAGAACTACAGATCATGACA
Organism: Jordanella pulchra; assembly: GCA_034780135.1. Lineage (NCBI taxonomy): Eukaryota > Metazoa > Chordata > Actinopteri > Cyprinodontiformes > Cyprinodontidae > Jordanella > Jordanella pulchra. Next base: position 20,331 of record JAUZNJ010066761.1, read on the forward strand.
GGCTCCATCTTTTGTGCCTTTTTGTGACTCACAGCAGTATGATACAATGGCTTAGTCCAAGTCAATGTGTATGTGTCAGCATCCTGGGCATCTTAGGACATAAGCCTTCGGATTGACATCAGGATAGTTAATCCCCATGTTTATGCTATAGGAATTGCTTTCTGCTTTAAGTATTTTACTTGTTTTTTAACAGTGGATACCAACCTATGTCTTTTTCACAGTTGATGTCCTATCGCCTTCTATTCATAATCCATTTCCATATTATTACTATTGCAATTTGACCTCCTCTTTTTGTTTTGTTTTTTAAGTTCACTCCCTGTCATTCAATACTTTCCAAATGTTTATTTATTACTTACAGTTTTTACCACATACCCCATGAAGATTTCATGTTCACTTTCAATCACTGCAGAAGAAAACAGGCAAGCAGGAAATCCCCAAGCCACTGGTGGGGTTTAACAACTCTCTTTTTTAATTCCAATTGCTACTCATTAGTTTAACTACCCTAGCGGCCAGACGGGTCTATCTGACGGACTAAAATCCTATTTAAAAGTTCATTCATAATCTTGATTAACTGACTACACATATGAAGTTTTGAGGTGTACTTTCTTGATTAAAGCCCCAGGAAAGTGAACGTGCCCTGTTAAATGTGTAGGAAAACAATACCAAGGTTCAAAATGACAGTTCAAAGCTCTAGGCCGCCCAAAGCCCTGGACTTTTGAGTATCGATGGAAAGGGGGCTTGGTAAGCTTTCTCACACTGTGGTGTGGAAGGTTGTTCCTGTACCTGATGGTGCCATTTTGCATAATTTAGCTGAGTGCACATTCTGGCACCAACACTATAATCAATTTATTTTTTGATTACTTAGATGTTGACTTCAAAACACTCTCTAAGTGTTAAAATTTACGTTTTGTGACATATTCCCACTAAATGTATAAGTCACCTATTACCAGGAAGGAGACTTGGAATAACCGTAATGGTCATCGCTGCTGTTTGCATATCAGAAAGTTTCCTTTTCTGACCCAGGGCTCTGTGAAAAACCCAAGAGTGTATATTACACTAAAGGTTCTGCTTTGTAAACTGACCAGAAAACATTTTGTCCCTAACAACATTGAGAGATGCATGATGTAGAAAGTCACCTTCAGTTACAAAAACTTCACTTTAGTCACTGGATTTGAGAAAATCAGGGGGAAATATAGCCATTTCCTTATATTTCTCTTTTTTTAACTGATGTCAACTTGTCTTTATCCTTTCAGGAAGTCAGCCAGAATATTATTCAACAGGGAAAAAAAATCATTCAGTTAGTAATGTTTGTCTTTTCCACTTGTTTAAACCAAATAGGTTTTTATGGAAAATGTTTGGGACGTTTTCTGGGCTGTGATTTATTAAAGCATTTTTTGTCCAAATGAGTGCTTTGAAAAGGGAAAGCTCAATTTACAAAATTGCTCTGTGGTTGAGTGAGAGTTTATGAAAGGGGGGGGAAACTGTTTAACCATCAACATAACTATTTCCCTCTTTTAATTCTTGTATTGTTACAAAATACCTTCAATTTTTTTTTATCTTTATAGCCCCTACATCAGGTTAGACTATTTCTTTACATAGATGTTAAAATAATTTTCTTTTGCAGGGTATTTTTGTCACATGAAAAGTTTTCAACCATATTTAGGCATCCTGTTCAAAGACGTAATAATCTTCCAATTATCTCTGTACTGAAACAAATAACTATTTGGATAATATTTTAAAACAATTAGCTAGATTTATTTATTCAGACAGTCCAAAAAATCCTATAACCCCCCCCCTTTTGCTTAGCGACTCATCCACCTTAAATCACATAATGCAGTTAACAAAAATGATATTCTATCATATCAGATTATGAAAACACCCACATCAACACCTATGGGATCTTTTTTTAAACAGAAAGAACATTAATGCAGCAAATGAGTTGATACATTTCCAAACAAGACCATGAAAGCTGACCTTGCCGGGTAAAATTTTGATCTTTTTATTAACATTTTTGATTGAATAATTACAACTCTTCATATGATACAGATTTTAATTCCTCTTTATAATCTGTAAGCAAACAAGTTATAAAAATATCATTATGCACTTATGGAATCGTATTTACATTTCTTATCTGATTTTTTACACCAGCTTCAAGTCATTTTACAATTTATTTCCATTTTTTAACTCAGAAATGTTTGCTGTCATAATGTGAGGTTTAAGACTCTGCACCTAGGCAACAACCATTAAGAGAAAGGACTATTTAAAGGGTTCATTTAATTAAGTCCCAGACAGGATGGATTCCAGTGGCCAGGATCGGCTCAGATGTGAGACAGGAGAGTTATTAGGTGCCAGGTGAAATCCAGTAAGAAGGAGTGATAGAACAGGAGTCGGCTTATAGTAAATTGGTCTCAGATGACTTCCAGGAAGGCGTAATTGCCCACCGAGTCTGAGCTTGGTACACTCCGCTTGCTTGTTTTAACTCTCTCCCCGGTGACAGTAGATGGATCTGAGCCATGATGGAGGGTGGACAGACAGATGGGATGAGGGCACCAGGGCAGAGGAAGAACAGAAAGAAGAGGACCTTCCAGAGTATGAGTAGGGGGGCAACTGCTGACTTCATACAATATTTAAACAGATGATGTAGTTTGAAACAACCAAATAAGAAGCAAAAATAAATCAAGCCATCTAGTCGAATCGAATAAGCCTCCTCCCAAATAGTGAAAATCGGTAAAGACACAAGCCAGAGCAGAAGGGCATCAACAGTCACCATGATAACTTTTGTCTGAATAGGGCTGGCAGTAAGGAAATAGCCAGGAAGAGGAAACAGTGTGCTTCTTTTGCTAGTTCAGTTAGCATAGGGACCTCTTGACCTTTCTAATCACAGCTAGGAGTGTGTTACTTTTGTGTAGTTCTTAACCAGAAGGCTGTAGTCCAGGCTACCTCAATTACAGTCCTCGAGGGCCAGTGTCCTGCACCATTTAGATGTGTCCCTGCTTTAACTTCTCTCTCTGCATTACCAGGACTCTAGAGAACTTGGCTGCATACTGAGGAGATAATTTAACAATGGTATTCAGGTTTGGAAGTAGAGATGCATCCAAAATGTGAAGGACGATGGACCTCAAGGGCCAGATTAGAGGATGCCTGCTGTAGTCCCTACTTCACCACCATCATCTATGTGCATGCCTGTCATATCATGATGTATTCAAGGCTGAAGGCTTTCTGAATTCAGCACAGCACCCAGAAGCTCCTTTCTTACCCTGGATAGATTCTTACAAACATTAGGAAAGCAGACTGAGTGGAGTAGAACAGGCTTAAGTGTAGTCCATGAAAAAAGGCCACAAGAGGTAACACCTGGCTTCTGCTTAGTGCATTTAACTGATACAAGAGTCAAATACTTCTCTAACCTCCAGCACAAGCTCATGCTCATTCCACCCAACAAGGTGAGATTAATGTTGTTAAATCTAGTTTAAGTTGAGTTTAGGTTTCTGCCTTTAACCAATTTCCAGTCTGCTTTGCATCGTTCTTTGCGGGTTTACTTTGAAAGTGGAGGAACAACTCAGGGATAGTCTTTCAATGTTTGTTAAGATCTGATCCTTCTGGGCCCAGTCCAGGTCAACTTGAAGTTTCTGCCTCAGTTAGAGGATTTTAGGTATCTTAGGGTCTTGTTCTGGTAAAGATAGTCTATCGAGAGCCGACTGCAAACAATTTCCAAAATAAGTGATGCGCTAATTTGGAAAAATAAAAGAAAAATGTTATGCTACTGTTTGATAGATAAACATTGCCCACCACTGGACATGTCCAAAATATCCATGGGACATTCGTTTGTGTGGGGATCAAACTGTGTATGCTATGGTGTCCAGTGATTTTTAAGGAGAAACTGGAGCTTTATTTGTCTATGGCATCATGTATTTTCTGCAATAAAACAGTCTGTGGACTCTATCTTCCACAAGATAATGTGATCCCAGACTGGAAGTGATCTTCATAGTGACTCCATTATCCATTACTGATAAAAGACTTTTACCTCTTTACTGCTTCTTCTTTTATCTTTTGTTCAACGACTGATCTACTGAGCATAATGATCAAATACCTGACCAAAGATAAAATAATGGGATGATCTTATAGTTGATCATCATCGGGGCTCAACAAGTATGAGACAACCTGGTACTTGTCAACAAAAACAAAGAAGCAGGAGAATATTATAATACTGAGATTTTAAAGCAAGATCAAAGACATATTGTGAGCAAGTATCTTAAGGAACCATCTGAACATATGTGAACCCTTTGTGAATGAATGAATGAATGAATGAATGGACGAACGAACGAACGAACGAACGAATGAATGAATGAATGAATGAACGAACGAACGAACGAACGAACGAACGAACGAACGAACGAATGAATGAATGAATGAATGAATGAATGAATTTATTTTAGACAAACCTGTAAAATTAGAAATTTAACACATGAAAACATATGACTGAATAGGTGAGGGCTTTTCTCAGTGGGCTTTTCTATGGCTTTTTTTTGTTTAGCCTCACAAAAAGTGAAGCCTTAAAGCAGCCTTAGATGTTGCTTGGAGAAATGTATAAAAGGGCTTTTTTATATTAAAAGATTTCAACATGGTTTTTTCTATATTATGTAAATAAAAACTGTTTTCTTTTCCTTTTTTCTTTCTTTTCCCATATGTTTTAAGAGGTTCGCTGTCTCATTTGTATTCTTGTTTTAATGAAAACGATTTTGAATCTATATTTGCTATGGGTATGATATATTTTGGAATTAACTATACTCTTTTTGCACATAATGTAATGTCATGCATTTATTCAAGTTGAAAACTGTATAAAAATTGTACATTTCATAAAGCAAGCTCAACTGACAGCTTATTTTCTCTAAACAATAAACAAATTAGTGACATATACCCTGTGTCATTTTCCTTCCTATGAGGGTTGTAGATTGAACAGATGAAAGAATGTCATCATGTTCCTCTTTTAGTGATTACTCATGTTACATCTTTGTTTGAAAGCATGTTGTAGTCCTTTAAAGGAATATTTGAGTGAAAAATGTCTGACCATTTAGTGTGTGATGCACTTGTTTACCAAATTAGCTTTAGGAATCCACATGTAATCGTATGGACACAAGATTTGGTCTAATTTCGTGCTTGTAAATCAGGATGTTTAGTTACAAACACATTTTTTCCTAAAAGAAAACTAAAAGGTATCAGAATTTAATGAGTTTAACCATATATAGTGATTTATGAGTAAGATTTGAATTTGTGAAAACTAATTACACAACTAACACACTTTTGTTAAGCTGTGCATACAACAAAGGAAAATCTACATTTCAAGCTATGTTATAAGTTTCAACTTAAAAATTCAAAATCTGGGGGATATTTCTTCCTCTCAGCTTATTGGTCAATGTTATGTCAATCATAAATTTTAATCTCCAGAGGAAAAGTAATTGAAATCTGTGTGCATATAAGTAAAGATGATGTCGTAATAGTTCTTTAGTTTAATCAAAAACTCAATTGAGAACAAGCCCTAGTATTCAGAGAGATGCAACAACATTAGAGTTAACAAATTAAAAGGATTAAATCTGCAACAGATCCTAGTATAGGATATTTTCCATGTATACATCTATAGCAGCCTTTTTTTCTGCATCATTTGTTATTATTACTTCCACCATGAAGGTTATGTTGTTACTGGAGTTTGTGATTGTCAGTCTGTGTACAGGATAACTTGAAAAATTATAAACTGATTTTAATTGCATTTTTAACAAAGGTGCACCTCAGTTCAAATAACAATCCATTAAATTTTGGTGATGATCCAAAACATAATACGGATGCAGGAATTTTTTTAAGGATTCTTTATCGTTATTTGTCAGAACAAGCAGTTCACCCCTAACACAGTGTGGTAGCAATAACCATTGACAGTTTCAAAGTTGGATTGAAAAAGGTCCAGAAATATTATACTGAAGACAAAAACACCAGAAAGGTGATTGATGCCTCTCTCAGCAAATTTTGCCCCATATTGTGATTCTACCAAGCTAAAACTCGCACATGATCTGGACCATTACCAAATGTTCTGTGTTTTTGTCTTCAGTATATCGCTTCTGTGCTTTTTTGAGTCCAATGCTGAAGCTGCCAACAGTCACTGTCAGT
>JAUZNJ010066772.1:0-26481 GCA_034780135.1 Jordanella pulchra
AGTCAGGGTAGACCGCCCTGTTCTGGGCTAAGTCTACCCCCGCCGGATCTGGCATGTGAACTCTGTCCCCTCCACGACATCTCACAAAACTTTTGCGAGATCTCGCAATACTTTTGCGAGATCTCGCAATACTTTTGCGAGTTCTCGCAAAACTTTTGCGAGATCTCGCAATACTTTTGCGAGATCTCGCAAAAGATTTTTTTTCCCTCCATGTCCCTTTAGGGGCTCCGTACTTCAAAGCTGCTTAGACTAAAGTTTATCTGAGCTACAATCATTTTAAGCCCTGTTCCGTTCTGTTATCAGATAAACCGAACCAGAAAAAAACGTAATTTATCTCTATGGGGAAAAATTGTAAAGCATCGCTGTAAGACGTTTGGTGTGAATATCACTGCTTTTTAAAGAACGTCTAATTATCTACATAGTAAATAGGAGCTAGTTGCCATTTAAGGATAATAATAATCTTTAATTAAGAACAACTATACCATAAGATAAAGGCCTGCAAACACCTAAACCTCATCTACTAATCATGCTTTTACACATAAATATTTATATTGAGTTTATTTACTGATTTTAAACACACTAGTTTTGTTTATCTGACTGATTTAACTCGGTGCATCATAGCACATGCTGTTTGTCTATAGACCAAAAGTAGTGAAAGCTGGTTCAGATTTTTCAGTATTTGACCTGCTGATCAGCAGCCAAAGGCGATCAGCTGAACTCCAGCAGCCTGGAACCATAGTTACACATTATCCTGAAAAGAAAGTGTTTTTTCAAACATTTACTGCTCCTTTTACATGCTGTGATTTTGCCTAAAGGCATTACTGTGCTGGAAGCGTAGCGGCTTACAGGCCAACCTGCCTCCATGACACCATACGCCTCTAAGAGCACCTGCTCCTTTTCTCCAGCAGAACTCACACAGATGTAGCTGGAAGTATACACTGGTAAGGTCTCACTAACCTGTGGAAATAAACAGCGTCGCTCTCTTTTGGACATAAACGCTGATGTATGGCAGCGAGCAAAGAGCGACATGGACACCCTCACGGTAGATCTAATGAATTAAGGTTTATATTTAGTGGCAGAAATAAACGGCAAGATGTAAGATAAACACTGTAGGAGAGACAGTCTGCATATCTTTTGAGGAGATCATATAAACTGTAGGCTACAGAAACCATAAGGATGTTTAAGAACAGCTCGATTTAATGAGGATGGGAAGAACGTACAGGGCGGTTAAACAGACTGCAAAGATTAGGGAGAACTTGGACTCATCAGCGAATAGGCTGCTGATTCCTGTCGACGGCTGTGGGTGTTTTGATACCAATAGTTCTCCAAACAGTCTCGCTATTTTAAATCATAACAGAAGTTTAACATAACAAATAGAGCCGGCTGTGGTCTCTGCCTGGTTGTTTCACCACAAGTAAGTCTTTGCAACTATCCATCCATGAGATGTTCATCTAATGCCAAACCACCAGACTAGAGACCCAAGTGTTTGTTAACAACTGCTGAAAAATAGACGACATATGGTAAAAAGATTCACTTCAGTGCTGCAGAAGTGTAGGATGAAAGAGAAGATCCAGTGGTTGTGGAGTAAATTTTGTTCCATTTTTCTTGCATATAAATAACACAGAAATCCAGACATGAAACTTTAAAACAAACATTTAATTGAAAAATGTGCTTTAAATGTTAACTTAGCTGTTTTATTTTTATTTTGTGTTAATTGTGTTTTTCAAATATTTTTTTTTTATCTTTTTATTTTATTTTTAAAAAAAGACACTTTCAAAATTTTATATTATCAGAATTTCATGTTTGAAAGATTTTTGATTTTCATATTTTTTGAAAAATAACTGACAAATAAAATTGATAAAAATAAAACAAGAAATAAAATAAAATAGAATCCAAATATTTTTTGGATTATACCATTTTTCTCAGTTTTATTTCTGAATTGTTCCTTTTTTCAGTTTCTATTTGTAAAGCAGGTTCTTTTCTTGCTGCAATAATGAAACAATCCTTAACTATCTCTCATGCTAAATATTTCTGGTATCCAAGAAATTCATTAAAAAACACTTGTCCTGCGTTGTCCTTCGAATTCTTTATGTTTGGAGGATTTCAGCTCATTATGGACTTATCAGAAGAAAGTCTGCCACAGAGGGTCAGGGTGGCCCTGGAGTAAAGGGAGGGGATTTCTGACAGAGGACGCCACTGGTTTCAGTGGGCTCTTGAAAGGACCATGGCAGACACATTCCAGCCTCATGTAAAGACAGCAAAGGAAACCAAACAGAAGAGGGAGTGCGAGGGAGCTGCCACTGATAAAAAGTCCTTGATAACATGTTTCTCTGCTGGTTCTCTACTCTAAAACGAACGATACAAGCCTCTAAAGCAGCTGGACCAAACACCAAACATGACCAAATTAAATCCAGACTAGGAAAGGAGGCTCCATCAAGGCTAGAGGAGGGACTTTTTTTGGTGATGTGTGTCAGTAGGATGAAGCACGAGACACAAACACAGATTGTAACCCTTCTAGTCTGTTGTGGAGCTAAAGAAGAACTAGCAGCCTCCATTCCTAAACAACTGCTGACCAAAAATGTAATATTCATTTACAAAACCCTTACATCTTCAGTCTAACATGGCAGTGGTAGTTGCATGGTCTGGGGCCCCATAAAGCCATTTTTAAGGTTAGTTTTTGAACTTATTAAACAGTCAAAAGATTCCAGAAACTCCAACTCTGAATCGCTTGAAACAAAAATGACTTGGGAGTGACCTAGTCAAAGTCAAGGCTTTATTCTCGAATGCTTGAAAACCCTTAAATACAAATGCAAAGATCGGAAGAACAAGAAGAGTTGGTTATAATTCCCCCACATGTTGAATACTCATGGGTAGATATTGCAAACGCTTTAAGGCAGTTCGTGTAACAGGGGAAGGAGAAAAGCTGTCCTCAGACACTAAAACCTGAACGAAGCTTCCTAAGCCACATCTACACATGAATACATTTTTACTTCTTTGTCTGATTTTGTACTGGATAACATCAGATATTCCTTCTGTTCTTTTTGACAAAACAAAGACAAAAGGAGGTCAAGCAGAATTAGCCATAGAAGAAATATTGGGTGGTTGTCTGGTGGGATAGAGCTGCTCAACACCTGATCTGTTTCACATCATCCTTTCTCTAAACTTGAACAGAACATCAGAGGCCTGAAGAACTACTGGTTAAAACCACCGCCAAATCAAGTGATTTGGACCTTGGGGGGGAATATTTAGAAATGAGGATATGAATGAGCGTTTGTGTTAGCTTTCCAGCTGCTTTAGAGGCTTGTATTGTTCTTTCAGGTTTGTTAGTCATCAATAAGAGGGTCTCTTTACAAACATCCAGTGGGTAGTTTGAAGTTTTAAAATTATGAGCAGAGAGACAAAACTGTGCCTCTCAAAATCCCACCCCCAACCCTGATACCAGACTGATCTCCCGAACCAGACAGCAGATAATTACACCCCCCTGTGTTGGAAAGTTAAATTAAATAGGTTGATAAAGGAGTTCTGGCACAGGAAAGAAAAAGGCTCACCGAGGCGTATAAGAGGAACAACAGCTCTGTCTTTGGCCAGGGAAAGAAATTGCTATCTGCTAGATTCATTGCTAAGCCACAAAAGATTCACTCTCGGCTATTACCATTGTTAATGGTGTTGCTTTTTCAAGAGAGAAGAAATACCTGTCTTTATGGCAGAACACGGCTTGAGGAATATGTCTGTGTGAAATGATGGAGCTGTCCATGCAGCTAGGAGCAGAGGGTGCTGTTCATGTGCCATCATGCAGCAATAAGAAAATAATCCAATCTGTAGAAGAAAATGCTTTGTAGGTCCACCAAATGGTCGACTGGGACAGAGCGTAAGAAACAAATTGCATATAAGGTCATCATGATTGCCTGTATTTTTTGGCCAAATGAAATGGGACAGTCTTTTTTTTTAAAGGGTAAAAAAAGGATTTGGATATGAAAATACATGTTTACATGCATGTCCATATTATACTTTTTATATGAAACGCCACAACTCTGCAACAACATAGTAACTGTCTGTTCATGTACTGCTGAAGCTTTGATCATTTCTTCATTGTTTTTAATGCTCTATAATTATCTAGCCATATTGTGTCATTGTTGCCTTATTAGCTAATTCCTTTTGGTTGGTTTCTTACTTTACTTCTGTTTACATTTGTAATTATTTCTCTTAGGTTTCTGTTAGACTTTCATCCATATTTCGGGAGCTTCAGTGTGTTTATACACCTTGGGCTTCCTACTCTAGTTGTTAATGCTCAGCTTAATTTTGTTTTTATATAAATTTTTTTTCCGTTGATTATGAACATTACTTTAATGTGGCTGCCTAAATTTGACTCCAGCATAAACTGTTTACAGCTCCAAACTGACCCGTATGTTCAAAAGAAAACATGAAAAAACGGTCATGCCCAGAATGCTTTGGCCAAGGAAGCATGGAGAAAAAATGGGTGTTAGAGTTTTTAGAATCCAATGGAAACCACTTATTCTGTAAGCAGGTGATGTCTCTCCATCACACTCCTTGCTATCACTTCCCACGTGGTACAGTTTTATGTTAATGTAAATATCCAAGTTTCTGACCCTTTGTTAGAAAGCTACAAATTAGCTCTTTTTTTAGCAACACAGTGAGTCTAGATGCATCCTGAAGAAACTAAATTTAACAGAATGGTCTCAGGCAGAGAGCAGATATAAACCTGATAGACAATCTGTGTCAGCAGACATCTCCTCCGAATTCGATGGATGTAAAGGAGTTAGAGCAGGTTACTATGTGCGATAATAGATGACCAGCTTTGAGATTTAATCAACAAGTCAATCAGCAAAAGATTGTTTGAAAGGTGAAAACATTCCTGAAACCAGAATATTTTTACATTTTCCCATCCTATCAATTTGGTTTTTCAGATTCTGTGCAAGCTACTCAGGAGATCTAAGGGTACAAAACCTTTTTGAAAAGATTTATGATCAGGCATTTCAAACTGCTGAGATCAACTGTCCATAAATGACAAAAAAATGCAAATGATTGATAGCAGGAATGCAAAGGTCAGACACCCCCCCAAAGAAATTGCATTAATATTTTTTAGATGATCACAAAACATAACTCAGTTCAACTCAAAATCAGTTAGAAAAACCTCTAAACACTTTGCAGGCAATAAAAAAGTGTCAAGTTTACAGTTTTATATACTCTAAAACATACGGCTGGGTGCAACAATGCTGTTTCCAATAAAACAGATCATTCAACTTAAACCCCACTGATGAAATAGTGTCGACACTTGAACCTGCATCTGTTTGGAACAATCAGATGCAGGTTCAAGTTTCATTCTCCGCTCTGCTTCTTTCTGCAGGTGCTCGCTTGCAGCGTCTTTCTTGAATTAGTTCAAACAGCTCTTAATGAGATCCCTGAGGATCCCTTCGCTATGCAGGTCACAGACTCCTGCATGCTCCAGAGGAATACCTCGCCCTACCATGCATGACCTTTGACTTCACCCCTGCCCCCATTCTTCCAATGCACTCTTGTAAAAATCAAGTGCATCATTTGGGGCTTGATGCCAGACATGCAACAGCTTGTAAATGGATGACTAATGGAAAACATAGTAGGCATTTTTCTCTGCTAATTAATGTGCCTATTTGTACAAACTTCCCATAGGCTCATCTATTCCAGTACCCTGCAAATAAAGCACAATAAGACACCCACATAAAATTAAGGGCTACTCTTCTTTAACTCAGTTTATAAGCACAAATTTCAACCACATCAATTGAAATTGTGAGGATGTATCCATGCTCCGCTAAAAAACAAACCATCTAAATCCATTAACCAAGACCAAACATCAGCACCAATCTTCCTTCCCCAGTAGCCTGACAGGGTTTTAAATTACTCCTCACCTACATCCTGACAAGCTTCTCCAAAGGATGGAAGCACTAAATACCCAGATCTGCATCCAAACTACAGCCCAGGTCATGTCGCTGCCCCTGTTTCTGCCTGTGGGTGACATTCATCTCCAGGCTGCTTGTAGCGACTGTCATTTGAATTAGGCCTGCATAATAAAAAACTGTAATACATTCTCCATCAGATTAGCCTTGAATGAAGATTATCCCTTGCAAGAAAAGACAAAAAAGACTGTAGAGGCAGTGTGAAAGTGTCAGATTAAAGCAACTACTTACCTGCAATAATGTATTTGTGAGCTTCAGTAAGCAAAGAGAGGGAAGAAAGGAAAGAAACTTGTTAGAGAAGATTAAAGTGCACAAGAAACTTTATAATCAAGGACTAAACAGGAAGATGAGAGGAGTTAATGCTTCTGGGATGGATTATTGAAATGGAGCAGATGCGCAGGGATCAACAGAATCTGCTAACAAAAAGCAGAGATACCAGTTTCAGTCTTTTCAGGACAGTGAACCCTAACAGTGCATGAATACCAAAACTGGAAGTGTTTAATGAGGGAAGACGATTCCATTAGCTGCTTCCGGTGTCACTTGTTTCCAAATATTACAAAAGAGCTGCAAGTAAATCTTCAGAAAGGAAAATGTATTTTCTACTAATGTAGGTAGGCTGATATTTTATGCAGTTAAAAGGACTTCATCAAATGAACAGAAGCTTAAACTGGTACATTTGAGAATGAGTCCAATTAAGACAAATTTAATAGATGTCCTGCTGATATATGGAGTCAGTTTTGTTCCATTATTTCTGCAAGCAGAGAATATGTTTTGTAAATGGAAGTTTGAAAAAAAACACATTTTGTGAATAAAAATTAAAAAAAATGTAATCCAGAAGTGAAGTTTTAAAAACATTTTGGGAGTAACTTTGTTCTTTTTTCAGATGTTTTTTTTATTATTATTATCATTTTTTCAAAATAATTTTTTTATTGTCAATTTTTAATTTTTCTTATTCAAATTCTGTTTTCCTGTTTACGTTTCACAAATTGCATTCTTGTGTATTACAGCTCACATTCCCTTCATTTCAAGCCCAATACAAACGCTCACATTTGACTTGTAGATTGACCAATGCAATGTTGCTGCTAACGTCTTTGCAGACCAATAGAAATGCATTTTTGCTCCACCCTCCAGAGGAAAGCCCGCCCCTGAGGTGAAGAGAATATAATCTGTAAAAAGCTACTTGAAAAAAGAAAAACTTAATCTAAAAAACAGAAATCTGGAAAATAATATATGCAAAAAAATTGGGTAAAATAATATTGATAAATAAATTGTGAAAAGATAAAAATCTATGAAAAGGAAGTTTTTAAATGTAAATCTGTTAAGGAATAAAAAAAGGATGAAACAAATCTGAGAGCACAAAACACCAAAGTTAGAAGACCACAAACTCTGAAACCTTAGAGTCGCTCATTACAATAAAAGATAAGGCTGTAAAAATGGAACCATTTTCCTAAGAAAAACATAAAGAACGCAGACACCTCTGTCGATTTATAACCAGGTTAAGATCAAATATTAGGTATCGGGTGAAATTTTACCCTTATGCAGGAGGCACTGTTTGGAAGATTTTATATTCATACCAACAAGATGTTTTCTAAAAAAAATAATAAAGCAAACATGGTATTACTGTTGACTAGGGAGCTAAATTTTCTTTTCCTCTCAAACGGTAAAGCTACAATAGAAGTCCTGTAGTAAATCCTGTTTTTGTGAAGGTTATTATCTGGTTTTACCGAGCCGATTTCTATTTAAGGTGTCCATTTGTTTGGGCTGGTTAGAGGCTGAAGGCTGTCATGGTGTCAATTTGGATTGTGTTATATAGAGCTGTATTGTTGATGCATAAAAACTCTGTTTTTGAATAGGAACACTTTGGAAATGAAAAACAGGCTAAATTGATTATTACAATGTCTGAAAAGAACTTGCCTTACCTCTATATTTCTGGTCATGCAAAAGAAACTAAGGTGGTTACTAAACAACAAACAAAAGAGACACTGTTTAGAACCACGGCTTAACTTTGTGGTACTTGCCTTGATCAGGTAAGATCAGTGTAGTCAATCAAAGTAGAAGTCCAATACCGGACGCTGCGTTTTCTTTACAAACAGGTAGTACTTTGTATTTATGTTTTAACTACAATCACTCCTGTCCAATAGGGGGCAGCATTGTGCCTTTTTATTTATGGTCTATTTCAAGATAAAGTAGAACGCAAATGATTATCAATTCTAATAGTAATTGTGCAGCAAATTGTGAAAAAAGTTTTTAGTAATAACTTATATTCTGAACTCGAGCAGCTTTGGTTTAATTTTTAGCCTCTAATAATATTTAAATTATGAAATGCATTCATGTTAGCTTAACATTTTGGAGAATAAATAAAAACATATGAGTAAAAAAGGAGTTTCTAATTAAAACATTTATAAAAATATAGATTATTCTAAGGAATAAATGAGGTTACTTCCACATTTGTCTCCCTTTAAATGGCTCCTAAGCCAGTTTCTTTCTCACTTTCCACAATCCCTTTATTTCGGGAGTCAAAGATCATCTGGTTAAACTTCACTGATTTCCTGACAGGTGAAGTGGCCATGGTGATATTCAAGCAGTGGAGACAGTCAGGTTCAAGATTTTAGCTGTTTAAAGAGTTTTTAAAAAGGTCTGAAGAGAATGTTGGAAAAAAACAAGCAAACAAAACAAAAAAAACATCCCACTGTATAGAAAAGAGTCTATATCTGGACATTAATTTAAAGAACTGCCAAAGCGTCCAATTCGTTCAAACTCAGGACTGTAGAACAAATTTCATGACTTCTTACAGCTAAGTATACGCTGTAAAGTTTAGGAAGCATTTTTTTACACAACATATATATGTGTGTTCCCTTAAACATAGAAATCTGCAAAGTTTATGATATCATGTCTTTAATTATCTACAGACACAAGTCTCAGACATGTTTTAAGTGTCATGTAAAATGCCCACTCAACAGTCCAGGTCAACTCCCATTCATGCATTCAAGTGTTTTTCAGCGTGTCAAACGACCACCACCCGAGCCACTGTTTAACCATGAGGCGGTTTCATCAAATGTTGTTCAACCACCCAAATAACAGTCAGCAATCTCAAAGAATCTTCCTGTCGTTGTGCACAATAAGCTCTCAACCTGACAAAACAGCTGTTTTGCTGGGTTTTGTCCTGGGGCGGGTACTACCTCAGTGTCAGCACTCCCAGTTCTGTTCCGCCCCCTTGCATATATCTCTTATGCTGCTTTCTCTTGTTCCTCATTATTCCACACTGGGGTCTTTGGGGGAGCACACGGCCTATTATCCAAAGATGAAGCTTAAGACAAGCTAAACGCTCTGGAGGAGTGGCTCTTTGTACGGGCTGAATGACGGAGAGAGAAGGAGGGAGTGTGTGTCTGGTCTGGCGTTCCCATATCACTTAGGCTAATGTGATTAAGTCTGAGCGAGAGGGGGAATTCATTTAGTTTGGATTGTGTTGGTCTTAAGTGATTCATGTCAGAAAAAGACGGGGGGGAAGGTAGAGGGACATGTCCGGTCACAGGACTTCCTTACAACCACACAAGCAATTTTAATGCCTGGTACCAAAATTAGTACACATGAATGAACATGTATAAGAGCTCTTTAAATTCATATTTTATATTATGTATATTTACCAAGCACCACATCTCAGTAAATCTTGAATAGTTACATTTTTGTCAGTCAATGTTTAAAAAAAAACAACAATTTAGAATACAATATATATTTTGATATCTGTACAAATTAAAATGGAAAAAAAAGGAAAATATCATATTATTGAAAACTGTATTTAAATTAGTTGGGTAAGGTTGATTTCACAAATGGTATTTAACTTTGTTTTACAGTAAGTGTATCTAATAATCGGTTGTAAGAACATTTCTGTACCTGTTTACTTGCACTAACCTGGTGCTGAAAAATTATAAAATCTGTGATGAGTCAGTAGTTTTTTTATTTTAAAACTTTAACAGAATTGGTTTCAGCATTTAAAATTGTTTAATTTTGAAACTCCAAACATCTGGCCAAATATTGCAATAGAAAACTGGCCTTCATCTATGGAAAAAGGCAGCAAGGAATTTTAGATGAATGTTTTCTTATAGAGATACATAATAGTTGAAAATATCGGCCTAGATATATGACATTTATAACCTTAAGATAAAGTTGCCGTTTAGGATGTATTAAAAACTCATACATTTTTCAAAATCTACATATCCTTTTTCGTGTTTTTCACCCATGGAAGTCTCAATTTTTTTCATCTGTGCAATGCATGCTGGGTTGATGACATGGTTAGTTCTTACTGGACCAAAACTTACGAAGTAAAAACGGGAAACAGCATTAATGTAGTGGTTAGGCACGCCACCATGTATGGAGGCTTTGGTCCTTGATGCCTCTGTCGCTGCATGGTTCAAATCCTGGCCAGTCGACCTTTGCTGCATGTCTTCCCCTTCCTCTACCGCTCTTTCCTGTCAGTCTACTTTCAAAAATAATGCCAAAATAAAGGCCAGTAGCACCTAAAAAATACAGAGTAAAAGCTGACAGGCTAACATTCCCTGAGATAAACCTGTTAAAATTAACATATGGTTACAACAAATGATCTACTGTTGACTAAATTAGCAACAGCTAACACCATTAGCAGAAGCTAAAGTAACAGTGAAGTATTTTCAGTTCTAATAAATCAGAGAAAATGTTTTGATCCCGATGCTAACCGTTAACAGCCTCAGTTAGATGCTGGAGCCCTGTTAGCATAGCTCTCTATCTGAGTTAGCATCTCCAAACATTAGTTGCATAATCGACAGCTCTTTCAGCCGACTCTCTCCTCTTCCTACGTTTGGTCCTCCTCATCTTCATATCTTTTATGATTTCTACATTGTCAATAAATTCAAACATAAAAGGTTTAACCTTACTTATTGCTGTTTTGTCTGGATGGAGGTAGCACTACAGGACCTAGCATACGTCATTCACCCAGAATGCATTGCAGTGAGAATATGTTCTTTAAATTTATTCAAATTAAGCAGCTTATATTATTTTTACTGATTTGTATTTACATTGAAAATAAATATTTCTCAAATAAAATCTGTTGTTAAAACTATGAATCTCTTTAATGTCATGACTACTTGTGTTTCAAACAGGTAGCGAGAAACAATGACAATTTCAGGATATCAGGAAAATAGTTGATTTTGCAAACTATGATCCCAATTGACACAGCAATGGTATCCATTAGAAATTTTTAACATTTCAAGAAGAAGCCACAGCCTACGGAAAGCACTGATGTTCGTGGCCTCAGTGGTGCTTAATGAAAGCCTTGAATGGCTCTTTGCCTGCTGCCGCCCACATAGACATTATGGGGGCAGAGGTTACAAATCACTGACACTTCATTCAATGACATAAACTTTGCTCCAGATGTTTCTTAACTGTAGGTGATGTAAATTTAATAAAAATACGTTATAGAGAGGCACAAGGTAAAGCATCAGTTCCACCATTTGAATTGCATGGTTTTCTGTTTACCAGCTTAGTTTTTATGGTTTTGAAGTACAAATGAGCAATCCCTATAACTCCATTCAATTGTGTTTTTATAAAAGGGAAAATGGGTCTTTTTTTGCATTTCGGTTAGATGTGGAGGGCAAAAAAAAAAAAAAAGAAATCGAATTGGATCCCCCCTCTTTTTTAGCAATAACATTCCATTCAACAGAATCTCCCTCCTTAGAAAAGGAAGCAATTCACAGACAGGAAGAAAAATGTGTCATCCCTACTGCTTTCTGCCTCTTTTGTGCCCTATCAAGTACCTCCCCCTGGCTTCACACTGCTTGTGGTCTTATTTTATTTATTAATTGTTTTTCTGGCAGGTCTTTTACTTCCAAATCCTTTTCCCCAAATACAATCTAAAGTATGTCTGACTATAAACTGTTGGTTAAAAGATATATTTACAAAATTAACTTCTTATTCTTGATCAAGCTGCAAAGAATCTAAGCTGATATAAGACTTCTGTGACTAGACATATCAGAGATCCAGCCTGCAATGAAGTGCATGGTCCTTCTAAAGCAGGACCCAGTAAAGGAAAGAACTGAGGGGAATTCTGAAGGACTTGGACTGACTTGAGCATTTTCTCACAGACAGGACACTGTGGGTTGTAAAAACGCTCCATCAGTTTCCAGCTGTGAGGTGTATACAACCCTTTCACTGTCCTCTCTTTTTCTCAACAAGTTGAATAAATAGAGGCTGAGAAATGGGCCGGAGGGGAAGAAATAAGGGAAGGGAAGGGCTCCTTTGGTGCTTGTTTACCTCCTGCAACACATCCTTCATGAAACCCTAATTTACGCAGCGGACTTTGCCAAACAACTGCTGACTAGAAAAATAAGCAGGACTTGCACTGCTTATTTTCTCTTTGCTGGGTTTGCCTAAGATGATGGGAAACGAGGACTGAGTTGATGATGTCAGGCTGAGAGTTTTACAATCTTAAGCCTGTTCCCATGATGGAGTATTTCTTACAGTTCTTATAACCAGAGCCTTTCCAAAGTATTAACAACACATTTCTTTTTGCATTCTTATAATTGACAACTACAAGCTTCTTTGTGCATTTTGGGGATATAATGTGATGCAACACATTAATTTAGATTATTAAATGCTTTTTAAAATTCTTTAGACACAGAAATCTGAAAATTGTGATGACATTTATATTCAGAGCCCTTAAACGCGAAGATTTCAACAACTGTGAAGTTTTTAAACATCTCACAGAGCGCTGTTCAATCCCTCATCTGAAAACAGGACGACTCGGGGAGAAATGCAAACCTAAACCACCAAAACGAAGAACGAGTCTTAACAGCTGAGGTGGGAGGATCTATCAAACCGACGACAATCAATCAAGGACTTCATAAAAGACTATCAGGAACACAAACAGAAAACATGGATGAAGAAGCTCTGGTCAGATGAGACAAAATCTATTAAATCTATTTGGTATAGATGCAGAACAACCAGGCTTAGTAAAAAAACGGCTCTTCTTGTAATCATATCTATTCCAGTAAAACATGGCGGTGGTAGTATGATGGTGTGGGGATGCTTTCCACGGCAGGAACTGGGATGGTAAATACAGTTGAGCTAGATAAAGTACAGGTATTCCTGTTAAATGGATGTAGAGGACTTAGAACTCGGGGAGAACCTTTAACTTCAACAAGACAATTAAAGAGAAATTACAGCCAGAAGTAGGAAGGAATGGCTTAAATCCAAACAAAACTAGCTAATGATTTAACAATTTTCTAAGTTTTTTTCTGCAAATTATAGACAGAACTTTAAATTTTGAAATCTTCAAGTTGGTTGATTTGCTTCTGTATAGCAGCAAAACCTGGATCCACTAAGTACTGACACAAGGAAGTCAAGTACAAAATACATCCCACGTTTTATAGCTTTAAATCCTGAGAAACATTGAAAACTGTGCCCAGTTTTTCCCCCCATTTCATAATAGTGCTTTTTTTTTGTTCATCAACCACAAAAAAACTGTAAAATCCATTCAAGTTTTCGGCTACAGTTTGACCAGATGTGCAAAAGGTTATAATGTATTTTGCAAAGACTGTGTGGAGAAGGCGTTTGATATATACTGTAAGCTTCCATGTTGAAGTTAGACTCTCTAAACTGTGACCATAATAAACTGCTAAAGTTTTCCCTGCAATCTCAAAGCAGCAACCACTTAAGTTTCATAATGAACGATCTGCATATGCATCACGGCGTGATTATATATAGCAGCAAATAGAAATGCAAAGAAGGCCTCCTTTCAGTGAGCCAGAGTTTTCTCACAATAGTGTAATTTCACGGCACGCAAATCTGCGGCTCCAGTGTGTGCCTTCCTTGATTAATTTGGTGTAGGGAGGGGACAATAGAAATCCTTCAGGCAGACATCATGACTGACAGCCTGATAAAGTCATTCCTGCAAGGAGAAGAGGCGGATGCTCCAACAGAGGCTGCTAGGATCTAACACGAGGAGCTGCTAGATGACCTTCACATACAGCTCAGTGGGATAAAAAAAAGTGCTGACTATCCAACAGACTAATATTCCTCTGGATGTTGGAAAACATTTAACCGTCCAGACGCCTCCATTTCTAATCTCTTTTCACAGGTCATCAGGAAGAAGAAGAAATCCTAGTTGGAAAGGGAGTGTCGACTTTGTTCCTCGCCATGAAGAGAACTCAGCAGCCGGCTGTTTGTAGCGCTGTAGCTGATGACAGTATAGGGAGGCTGAAGGATAGGGTGCACATTCCTGACATTCTAACTCTAGCTAAGGATGGCTGCTTCTCTCCTCAAACTGAGAAACATCGAGGTGACTGGGAAGTCTGGACGGAACGTTACGCAGCCCAGCGGAGCACACCAAGAGTCAACTTTTACAAATTCTGATAGATATTTAATAACTTAGGGGACTTTTCTTACTTTCATAGTAGCAGGTTAATTTGAGGTAAGGGAACACTGAGATATTTTTAATTTAATTTATCTCATTGGTAACCCATGAAGGACACAGGAAGGGAGCACCCTTACAGTTTATGATGGACGTATACTTTCACAGTCAAAACAGGATCCATATGCAGGATGTGTGCAGTGTAAGTTATCTTCACTTGGGACGTGAAAGTAATCAATATCTTCCCCATCACCTAAAAGCCGAAGGCTATCAAGCAAGTAATGCTGTAGATTCCCACTATCTCTGAGGAGGTGAAGCTGATTAAAAAGTTACTTTGAATATATTATCCAGCGCTAAAAATACTACAACCGAAACGTTAATCCTTAAACACCACAGCAAGGCCAAAAGAAACTGATTGGATCACTCTGAGAACCAGCACAGGAAAGTTCTTCACAGGTATATCAGAGAGACGGAAGATTACTAAGAATAATTTTGCTTAGATTACATTTAAAGTGAAGCTGGGAGGGATGATGTAACACTGTCAGGCAACCTATAATCTCATCCTAGCCTCTGATTTGTAAGAAATTCGTACACAATTACAAAACATAAATTTATATTGTGTTATCAGGACGTACACTAAAATCCCATCAGTCATTCCCAAAGGATTTTCAGTCATCATGGATGTTTTATAACAACAATCTTGAAAAGAGAAACATAAAATATTTTCAACAATAACTTTTTTATAAGTTAGCAAAACATAAACAAGTTAAAGTTAATTCCTTACATTTGAACAATCCCTGAAAGGTTATAAAATGCTACTTTTCTAATGTCCTGTAACAGCTAGCTGTGCTACAGCCAAATGATACAGTGATTCAGGGGCAGAGTTTGAGGGGAGGGCCATGGCCAACTCTAGCCAATCACTGAACACCGCTGCTGCCACCTCCATCGGGTGATTGGTTGTTTCCATGAAGATGTAACTCATTGTAACAAACAAGCACAACTTCGCTAAACCAAGGGGTGGCAGCAGTGATACTATCTTGTAGAATGTCCTACTTACACATTTTAAAATTAGTATATTACCCAAAACCTGACATCAAAATTAATTAATCGAACAGTCATTTGTTTATTAAAAACTATATACAACAAGTATAACAGAAGTCACACACTCCAACATCACGTACACCAATAATTTATTAAGCAACTGCTGCATAAATGTGTGTAGCTTTATTAGCAAAAGCTTCATGGAAATCTTGCCTGTGTTCAGTGATTTACTAGGAAACATATACATGCGTTGGTTGATTGTCCTGTTGGTTCATTGTGATCGGTATAGATTGAAAATGTTCTGGAACCATCACTGCATTTATTGTGTGACATGAGTCAAAACATTAGGAAATGGGAAACATGTGGAGGTTACTTCTGATGCATAACTACTTTAAATAGTGTGTCCTTATTGGAATAAATGGTGTGAAATTCAATCTTCTGGTGAGTCTTTGTTTTTACTATCGTCCAAAAAATAACATTTTAGTACTCTTTTTAGTGCCCAAAGGGGTCAAGAAAATTATTTGCCGAATCAGAGGATTACGATCATGTTTGTTTTAATTCTTAAGAAAACAAACGATGCTAATAAAAAATACAAATACCACTATCTAGGCAAAGAAAAGAAAATGTTGAATGTGACGCTTGAATTTTAGATCCATCATAACTTTTAAATAAACAACTGTTTATCTTATTTCCAATCAACTAAAAACAGATAAAGATAATAATACCAGCACATTATTAGTGCTAGTGATTTTGTGCATTAAATATCAGTTATTTAATGGACAAAAAAATAAAACATCAGACTTCTCACTATTTGGTACATCACTGGCTAACTGCAAGAATAGTATTTGTTTTGTTTCCTAATAATTTAACGTTTTGGATTCAAAGAGATGGGAGAAACTTCTACAAAAAGACTGATCACAAACAGACTCACATAAAAACATTTAACGACGATTAATGTCGTGTTAATTCAGATACTATAATGTTTGACAACAAAAGAACATAATTGAATACAAGTTTGTGCCACATTATATGGATTCTACAATATTTTGTGATCTTAAAACCTTTTGTAAGATATCTATCTAGGAGCTTCACACCAATTTTCATCCTTTCTGGTGGAAAATGTTGTTTCTCACTACAGATATTTGAAACCCCATTAATACTGTTGATAAAGGACTTATTCTTTAGACTTTAGATTCTCCTAAGAGGAAAATATCTAATCAAGGTTTTCAGGACAGCTATACGTAGAATTGCTCTGACCCCGACACATTCATCATCTGGATCGTCACCATGAGTCCCTTTCTGAGCATAGGCCGATCCCGGCAGAGCCTCCCAGTGGGTCCAATAGAGCAGTTTAAGCTAGCAGTTAATGTCCGACTGTTCAAAGTCAAAAAGACAGAAAGAAAATGAAAACGACCAGAAGGACCATAAAGTAAGGGGTCCAGCGATGCTTCCTTCAGTCGTAAATGACTTCACCGATTCGTCTGGCCAACCCTATATCTTAAGTACATCGGACCCCATGTTTCACCACCTCCACCCCATTCAGAGACACAGCAAAAAGGGCTCATCCATTATCAGCTCTCACTCTTAGAGGAAACAGCTTCTAATTTGGCCACTTAACCAGAAAGGAAATGAATCACAAGAAAGTTAAGAATTATATGGAGGACCTATTGGAAGTCAGAGACCATCGCAGATCCCGTCTTCCTTAAGACATATTCAAATCCCATAAACAATAAGACTGATCAGTGGCACTGAGTTTGGAAAATCTCTCCAGTTGCAGAAGGAAGAGGGATCAGAACAGATGATCGATGCAGGCTGAGGCGTTGAGCCAGAAGGCAGAGGACATGCAGAGGACAGAATCTAAGGAGCGCTATGTCCTCAGCTGCTGACGTGTAGCTCTCAGGCAGAGGAGGGATATTATAATCTGATTCATGTCTAAACACCAGAAAGGTAGACTGTAACATCAGTGTACCTGCCAATGAAACACATCCATTATAAAGGCAAATTACTGCGCCACGAATTACTAAGGTTTCCTGTCAAAAAAGTAGACTGCTTATTTCCAAAAATTAATTTGGACACATGCAAATAAGAAAAGCAAAGTAAGAAAGAGAAATCCTCTACAGAAATGATCTAAAACATATGGTTCGGTTTTTTGAGGACCTAAATGTGAAGAAAAGGGCAAAGGGATGATGGAGGCTGACAAGAACAAAGATCAAACAGTACGATACTGGTGAGAGTTATCTTACCGGTATTGGCTAAACAAAGGACTGTTATGGGTTTATGATTGAATAAAGCACAGGTAAGTAAATTAGCAGTTAAGATACAGTTACAAGATTTCATAAATGGGAAAAAAATAATAATACATATGACCAAAATTTACTTTTCATCTTAAAAACAAGCATTAATGGAACAAATATGTATTTTACATAATTGTTTATTTTTATTTATTTATACAGCAAAGTAAATAAATATCAGACTAAATCCTGAAGCCTGTTGTTTCTGTCAGTAATCTCAGTATTTGAGGACAATTTATCACTAACATTAACAAACTATCAGTACAAAAAACATTCATTCATATATTGTAAGATCAAAACTTGTCTCCAAACTATATATTTTAACACATATGATGTATATACCAAGTCCAGCTTTAATTTCATAGTATGTTTTGTTTAGACTTTTAAAAAATGTAATGTGACCCCATCAGAAGTCCAGGCGAAATGTCATTAATATCCATAAATGTCAGAGTCTTTGGTCATTAGACATTGTCTCTCTGTTCCTTAGTGAAAAAGAAAACTGGGATGTGGACAAAGCTGCTGCCTTTGTCTTCTGTGTGCTAAGATAAAGCATCCAGTGAAAAGGTTGCCATCCATCTTCATCGCGCCTTGGCATGTGCTACAGTCACTTCCGCCCTCACTGCAGCCTGTGCCTCTTCTGCTTGTAAGTGTGAGTTAGTGAGAGTGTGTTGTGGTTAGTAAGGTTAATGAAGTGCATCCACCTTTCTTCCTCTCCAAAATGAAAGCGACTTCATTAGGCCTCAGTGTTACTCCATCCTTGAAACACACATCAAAAAACAGCCACACAGTTTAGGGCAGTGACAATATGTCTGTAGTGGTCGACTGGCTGTTTTTTAATGACTTAAAAACACATTTCATGAATCCATTTTCAGACCTACAGTAGTTCATGTGAGGCCTGATAAATAGGGGGTTCTCTGGGATTAGGGGTGTTTATAAATGGTTTCTACTCCTTCATTTGTTTTTGCAAAGGTCAATCGGCCCATTACTTCTGACTGGTGGACAATCTGAGAATCATAAAGGGGAGAAACATGTCCAAGGATTGATAGCAGCATCACCAGTGGGGGTCCCATATACCTTTCCTTTTCTCATCACATTTTTTCTCTCCCATCCTTTTTTTCCACTCTTTCCACTTCCTCCCCTTCTCAGCATCCTTTCATCTCAGCCTCCCACGCATTTCAGGTCATTGGGGAAGCAATCGTCTTAAGTGTTCTGGCTGACAACAAGAGCTGATGAGAAACCTTCCTGCGAGCGTTGGCTGGCGAAGGTAAGCTCCTCATCCAAACCGCACTGCATACAAATCCACAAATCTTACTTTACTCCCTCTTTTTCTGGAACTTCTTTGAAAAGGTGCACAAGACAAATAAAACGGGAACATTGAGGGGAGAGTGAAACTGATGACTTTGAGTGGGGTTCACAGAAGTGCTGCTATAAGAATCCCTTTGATGCAAAATCAATATTTCTCTTGATCTGATCAACCTAATTCCATTTCTAATTGGAATAAAAATGAAGGAACAGTGAATTATGCCACTTTCATCTCATTGAAGCTGACTCTTAAGAGAAAGTCAATAAGCTACGATAGAACCTATGAATGCTGAGTCAACTGTTCTCTTCCTCAATCATCCCAACCTCTGGGAACGCTGCTTCAGCTTTTCTGTCGAAAAACAAAACAAAAAGCAGAACCAATCGAGTACAAACAAATCATATGATTTTTTTGGAGCAGCAGCAAACAAGAAGGGATTTGATTTGTTTGACTCCACATCAGCGTGTTCATCTGCACCACCCAGCTGTCTAAACAGCAAAGTTCTGTAGTTTCCCTGCAGGCAAGTCTGTTCACCTTCCCTTCATCCACACTTGTAGAATAGTGGAACAGAACATGTATATTATAATAACAACTCTGACAACTGTAGCTGACACACTCCAAAACTGATGTCATATATGACAGATTTACACTTGCAGCTTGATGAACCTTAGTTACATGATGATGATGTCAGGAAATCAAACTAAAGCAAGCGTCCTCTTAAACCGACGGGTGTCATTATCCTGACGTTAAATGTTAAGTGGTAACTTAGGATTATTTCTCTTTATACAGTACCTCTGCTATGCTTCTACTAGAAGGTTCTTACAGTAAGTTCTTTAATCTAATTTAGTACCGTAAAACCACAGAATGATTCACCTCATGACAAGAGAATACACCCGAAAATGGAAAAACAAAAGATGTCAGTTTTTCTCTCTTTTTTTTTTTTTTTTTTTACAAATAAAAGGTTTTTGGGTCTAAATCTGTGTTTTAGAAAATTTTAAATAACTAAGAATCAATCCATGATTGATTATTCAACCTGCTAATGTTTTTCTCATTTTTGAGTAAAGCTAGCGAAAAAGCTAGCCTCCCCGTTGCTCCGTTGCAGCTTCACATTACACGATACAGATAAACCGTTGATGAATCTTAAAGTGTGTTCTAATGAATCTACTGGCTGTTATTGTTGTTGTTGTTGTGTGGTTCTGGTTTGATCGGTGCAGACATTTTAGATTTTAACTATAGATAAATCAACTGCAGCTCAGACAAAACGATTAAAAGCCGTCTGACAGCTCTCTAACGTAACTGTATTTTCAAAAATTATTTTTGTTCACCACATAAACAAACCAAACAAATGATAAAAATTAAGCTCTACATTTTAAAGTAATTCTTTAAGCAGAGAACAACAAGATACAGGTAAAATTAATGAATCTAAATTGATTTACATAATTTAAGCACACAATTAATTTTAATATGGCTGTAATAGCCCCTTATTACATGGCTCATTCTGTTAAACAGCTTATTTTTTCTTTGTGTATAAAACTCAATGAAGGTATGAAGCTTTTTCTGAGCCACAAAACACAGCTTAGTTTACTTTTACACTCAAATCTCACTCCGAGAATAACTGCTTTTATCTAAGAAAACCCAAAGCTCCTAAATTAAAGCAATCTTTCGGAGCCATAAGCAGACGACTATTAGAAAATATGCCCAGCAGAGGGATATATAATCAATGTAATTGGCTCTGGGTGGATTTAATAACATCACAGTGTGTGGTTCAGTCTCTGGACACCATCGTCAAGGACTGGAGCAGGTGTCCATGCAGACGCTGTTTGATCTGGAGATTCAGTAAAGCCGAAAGCCTTGAAACACTTCATGAGAAGAACGTTTCTGAAATTCTAAGAGGCTCTAATTGCTCTGGTCTTGATGAGATGTGAGCTTCTTTTTTGTTAAACCTCCTTTTATCCCCCCATGTCTCTGATGATTATTACTTGCATCAATTATGTAGCATCATGACTTACATTGTAAATAAAAGCAGGAAAAGCATCGGATAAACTTATTTTTTAAATTGAAAACTTTAATGAAAAAAAGCTTATTTTTGTTTTTTCAGGTCCCAGATTATTTGTCATTTATTTTCACTTAAATTGCATACTGTAACTTCCTTTCCTAAAGAAACATATTAAGATGAAAGAAAGTATAAAGGCAGTTCGACTAAAAAAAAATCATTAAAATAGATGCAGTCCTAAATGTTTAAATGCTTAGGAGGATTTAGTAAAATTGCTCCAACTGGATCCTTAATGGCCAGTATACACAAGGATAAAAGTGTGGAGCTGGCCCCAGGCAGAGGCGAGTCTACAGACAGGCAGACAGACAGACCGCAGCTTTATTTTACGTCCATTAACTGTCAGTTCTACCAGTCAATGGCAGTAAATCCAAGAATAACTGAGATCCACTTGTGTCTGTGGGCTGCACTTCCAGCTGGAGATGAAAACCCCAGACAGAGACCACTTGGGTTAGCGCTGGGGGTCATACCCCAGAGCCAGTCCTCTGAATGATGGATGTGATAAACATGGCTACCAATATAGCTGTGCTGAATGATGAGAGCTACTTTGGAAGTTCACTTGTGTAGCCTCTTAAAAAGGCGTTGCTACTTCCAGACATGCACTGATTGCGGTTTTCTAAACTTATTTCTGGCTTTTATAAGGTGCATTTATTTACATATTCTGGTCATTTCATACAGTGACGGATGTTTGTGTGTGCTTCCTTGATTCTAAATGGTCAAGACCTTGGCTGATGGTTCTTACAACAGACTGCAAACATTTCAAAATTATTCATGTTTATTTAAGGTATTTGGCCTTTCTGTTATCTGCTTATCTCACCATTTCTCCCAAAGCTGGACTTTAGTGACAGCCTGTGTAGGAGCTAAGACAATTAATTGATGATTTTTTTATAGCTGAATAAGCTCTACCCAACCCCCTAAAGAGGCATGTTTTTAAATTAACTTAGCTTTGACTCAGTATAAAATCTTTCTTAAGACACTTTTTGCTTTCTGATCATTAATGGATTATCGTTGTATTCCTAGCCTCTATAAACTGTGCCTTAAAGAAAATATACTACTCTTTAAAATCATTTCAGTGACAATAAAAAAGGCTAACCTTCAATCTATGAAGATGTGCTAACTTTAGTGCCAATTGGTCATTTATCGGTGGTTTTATTCAGTGACAAACAAAAATAAGAATGTATTTTATTGTCTGAACGCTAGTGAGGCTTTGAGTCTCGCCTCAAAAAGACTGGTTGGTGCATCCTAGAGGTATACTGATACATTTAGCTCACAACAGATTATAGATGATATTTTGTGAGAACAAAACATTTATCCAAACATTGTATGTTTGGATTTCACATCTTGTGTCGGCATGTTTTCTGGCGACTCTGATTTCCTCAAATAGTCCAAAAACATACAAGTCCGGGTAACTGTATCCTTCAAACCACTCAAAGGTTTGGGTCTGCATGGTTTTCTGGCTCTCACTGTGTCACCTAGAGATATGCTAACCCTGCCTCTTTCCCAAAGAAAACACAGAAAAAAAGCAAGTGTGAGCAAAAATAAGAAAGTTTAGAGAATAAACGGCTTGAATGCTCCATCTCAGTTATACATGGATTCATGCTATTGGGGTTTGATT
The DNA here is from genome assembly GCA_034780135.1 of Jordanella pulchra. Taxonomy (NCBI): domain Eukaryota; kingdom Metazoa; phylum Chordata; class Actinopteri; order Cyprinodontiformes; family Cyprinodontidae; genus Jordanella; species Jordanella pulchra. The sequence goes on from JAUZNJ010066772.1 coordinate 22,629, forward strand.
TGTTAGTGGGAAAACTGCCAAGCTTATGCTAACTCTAGTACTGACCAAAGGTTACAGCCAGTCAGTTAGCCAGTCACACCAAAGGCAATTTCTTTGTATCTTGATTTTTATTGTCAATTATTTATGGTATATTCAAAACATTTTGTCACATTTTGACCAGACATAAATAAGCTCCCTAACAGACAGGATGTAAGTGCTCACCTCCACTTCAGCTAAAACTTAATTAGATAAATTAGATCATGTTTTCTAATGGAATTTGTAAATATGTACAAACCTCAAAATTTCTGAACATGTTTCAGAAACTTCAACACATTTATTTTCTCTTACTTTTGGGGGTTAGGCGATTGTTGGCGAAGGCTGCTTGTGTGTGCGCATCATGGCTGAGAGTAATGCCCAGAAGATGTTTAATACACACACACATACAAAGCCACCAAGCCCTGTTGCCCCAGTATTTTTGGGCATCCGTCCAATTTTACGTCAGCAGCTAACCCCCATCTACCCGCCACTCTTTGGACCCAACAAAGGCCACCTATGTTCCCATAGAGAGAGAAAGGGATGCAGCCAGAGCCCTCCTTTCCAGACAAACACGTACACTCGACAGCTTGGTCGGCTTGACAGGTTCCGCATGGAACGCTGTGTCTTGCATGTGTTTGCCCGTTCATGCACCAGATACCCAACCAACGGTACACCCTCCCCGATATGATTTGATTGGCAAGAAAGAAAGAAAAAAAAAAACTAAGGGGATAATGAGAAAACCAGAAAAAAGGCCCATAACACACCTCCTTCTACAACTGGTCTTTCACAAGGTGTGATCTTTTTTATAGGCTGGCCACATGAAAGAACAAGGACAATAATGCCATTGTTATCATGGCTGCTGTTTTCCGTATACTTGAAGTAGGATGCCGGTGTTCTCTGTTACAGTCACATTTTGTTGGCTTAAGAAAAGACAAAAAACAAAGATAAACAGTTTGAGAACGAAATGAAGTGAAATTAGGGTTAGGATTGCTCTACAGCAGCCATCTGGGAAAGACATTTTCTAACTTAGCAGGTTATGTTACAGGCTAAGAGCCCACAGGGGGGACAATAGAGAAATTACAGCCCATCGATCAGCGATAAATAACAGACAGACTGCTTTGTGGCGCTGCCAGAATCAAAATTAAACCATCAAACAATAAAGTAACTGTGATGAATAGTAAAGAAATGTTATGCAATTCTTTAGAATGTTTTTTAAAGCCCTCGAGGGAGCAGAAGGGTCAGAGCACACCGCAGGTCAGCAGAGAGGTTGGCATCTCACTCAAGGACACTTCAGCTAACTGGAAGATTTAAAGTCCAGAACATCTTTTCAAGATGTCAAATCACTAAGTATTTCAACACAGCCAAGGAGTCTTGACAACCACATATTTTACTATTTGCCGAAAGCAATGAAAAGCAGAGATTGAGACAGCTGCCTGACGTCCTACTCTGCAACAAAAGCAAAAGCTTGTTTGTAGATTCTGACTGAAGTAAACAACTTTAAGAGATCCTGTCAAAAATCACCTTGGAGTTTGAGGTCAATATATTAAAGACACTTTAAAATGTTTTACAGTAATTATTAGTGTTAGGAAACCTTCAAAGAAGTCTGTTATCCTCCTATGTACAAATATTTTCATAATAGCACACAGCTATACAGCACATTGCAAGAGTGTTAATACCCATTACTCACTTTGTACATCTAGAGACTTAACTGTTTTTAAAACGTTCTCATGGACCTGTATGCTGTGTTACCTGGTCTTCATAATGCTGTCTGTCCACTGATGTTCTCTAACAAACCTCAAAGGACCACAAATAAATGTCTCACTTTCCTTCCAATGTATAAGTTGTAAGTATGGCAACTATGTGTTAGTCTGCAGCAGAGTGATGGAAAAAGCTTCAAGGGGTTAGACTACTGTTGAATCCTTACAGTCCACCCTTAATCAATTCCTAGAGCAACAAACACAAGCAATCTGCATCATGGAGAGTTTAGCAAAAGGAGACTTTCTGGGACTTCTACATTTTCAGCCGGGACTGATGTAACCAGTCAGCTTTGTTAAAGCGCAACTCAGAAGCATCCTTCTTGGATTGCATCACATTTCAAAGGTGTGCCTGATCAAGGGGTTGGTGAGGGTATAAAACAGACTGCTCTCCATTCTAAAGCATGTAAATCCATTTGTGTAACTTGTAAAACAGATATGTTGTGACAGTTGTTATGCATTGTTAATATCTTTCTCCAAAGTGTTGCAACAAAGCTAACCCTTATGGCAAGCCATTTTACCCACATAACAGCAGTTCATTGACCCACCTGGCGTTAAATGCGTCACTTTGTAATTTTGTTTGCATATCCTATGAAAATCAATGTAATAGACTAACTAACAGCTAGTGGTTTTAAAACTAGTTTAAAAAATTAGCTCAGTCAGACTCAACAAATATATGATTTTTTTGTATTTTGGGCATTAGCAAACTAGAGTAAAATACTAGCAATACACTTTGGCCACAAAAAAAGTATTTTTTCTTGGGTCAGATCTCTGACTAAACGCATACTGACAAAAACAAATGACACGTCTGTTATCCAGGGATCAATAGGTTTGCCCGCATAAGAGTCTTTGTCATATTAAAAACTGCATTTGTGAAATTACAAGCTTTAAATGACAATTATTCAAGATGACCACTTAGAGTTGCACATTTTCTGAATATGAATTATTCAGATTGATTCTTGCTGACATAAATGAGTGAACGATGAGCACACTGCCAGTGTTGGGGAACATTGTAAACAAACTACTGGAGAACAGCAGCTCAGTGAACTGTCTTTTTCACTTTCACACCAGAAAGGTTGTTGTATCCAGACCCTTTATTGCATGACACAATTAGACAAATCGTTTGAAAGTTAACATTTACCTGCTTGTTGTATTAGTACGGGATTGAATCAGTACATGTAAGTAAAGAAATGGGTATAAACAACAAGAAGCCTTTAATTCACTTTCATGTCTTGGTGGTTAATTATGTAAGCTACGCTCATTAGGCAAATGATGATTATTGCCTGCTCATTATTAGACTATTACTCCATCATTAAAATGACATTAGAAGCCCATTCTGTGCAGCATGCAGTTTAGACGTAGATACATTTGAGGCAAAAATAATGTGCATACACCCGTATGAAGAGGCAGATGGGAAACTAAACTGAACTGTTGAAAGGTCAATTGCATTGCAATGTTTCGAATATCAGAGCACACAGATAACAGAGGGAGCAGTATAGACCCACTAGTGCCCTAATGTCAGTAGGGTCTGGCAACTGAGATTCAGAGTAAAGTCGACTCATACAGCCTGTGTAGAGCCTCATCTAGATAGTGGTACAAAAGTCGCTGAAATGGACCTTGAAGATCTTTGTGGTCAATGTTCGGACAAAGATTACCATGAAGGGATACGTGCCTACTCACGATGAGAAGAGGAGAAATTAATGGGGGGAAATATTTCTCTACTCCTCTTTCTTCCATTAAATGCCTGCAGCTAATTCTACTGTGGAGTAGTCTGTTTGTCCTTAAAATTTGGTGAACATCTTGTCAGAGTTATTAGACTACTGTGTTTCCCCGATAGTAAGACACCCCCGATTGTAAGACGTATCGGGGGTTTCAGAGGGGGTCGGCTAATATAAGCCGTACCCCGAAAGTAAGACATATGTCTTACTTTTCGGGAAAACACCTCTCATCTAGCTGCGCGCCGCCTCCTGCCCACGTCCGCACCGTCCCCCTCTCCATACGTCGCCACGTCTGCCGCCTCCGTCTGATCCAAATGAGCGCCGCCTCCTGCCCACGCCTGCGCCGTCCCCCTCTCCATACGTCAC